>PVIW01005821.1:10983-98623 GCA_004026585.1 Noctilio leporinus | reverse complement strand
ACTGCATTAAGATACCACCTCACACCTGTCAGAATGGCAATCATCAACAAATCAACAAACAACAAGTGTTGGCGAGGATGTGGGGCAAAGGGAACCCTCATACACTGTTGGTGGGAATGTAGGCTGGTGCAGCCACTGTGGAAAACAGTATGGGGTTTCCTTAAAAAACTAAAAATGGAACTGCCTTTTGATCCAGCAAGTCCACTACTTGGACTATACCCAAAGAATCCTGAAACACCAACTCATAAGAACCTATGCACACCTATGCTCATAACGGCACTATTTACAATAGCCAAGTGCTGGAAACAGCCTAAGTGCCCATCAGTGGATGACTGGATCCAAAAACTTTGGTACATTTACACAATGGAATTCTATGTAGCAGAAAGAAAGAAGGAACTTGTACCCTTTGCAACAACATGGATGGAACTGGAGAGTATTATGCTTTGTGAAATAAGCCAGTCAGTGAAGGACAAATATCATATGATCTCACCCATTACAGGACAATAATGAGCAAAACTAACAACAAGCAAAACAGAACCAAGTATATGAATAAAAGGAATAGGCCTTCAGTGGTCAGGGGAATGGGGGAGGGGGGAGGGGGAGATAGAGGCAAAGAAGGGGAGCAGCTTAGTCAAGAACCTAGTATAAAGGAACCATGGACATGGACAACAGGTGGGATTGACTTTGGGGGGAATGGGTGGGTGGGGAGGGGGACAGAGGGGAGCAAAAAGGGGATGGATGTAATACAACAACAATAAAATTTAAAAAAAAAGAATCGCAACACGGAGAAAGCCTAAGACAGGGAGTCAAATTTTTTATGTATACCTATAAACTCTGACCAAATTACTAAATGACACCTTAATCACACATGCATAGGCAGGTTTCAAGATCATTATCCAAGGCTAAAAGAGTTACACAGAAATTTGAGTTGCCACCCAAGAGACAGATTTCTATTCAAGTTCCACAAAGTTAATGTCTGCTAAAATAAAAATACCAAGGCTTTGAAGGAATGTTACAGAATCCAGAATCTCTGTAACCTAATTTGCATTGCACAATGTCTGGACACAACTTTACAGTTGTTCAAGTTGAAAATCTGACCCAGTTTCAAGACAAAAGGCAACAAACTATCTCTGATATGAACCAATGTTAGATTATCAGATAAGGACTTTAAAGCAACTATTACAACCATGTTCATTCAGATAAAAGAAGATATGTTTACAATGAATGAAAAACAAGGAAATCTCACAGGAGAAACTAAAAAATAGAAATTCTAGAACTAAAAATATTATCTTAAGTTTTAAAAATTTACTAAATGGGCTTACAAGCAAAATAGAAGAAAGACTCAATGGATGACAATGACTAATAGAAGTGTCTGAAAAATAGAAGAAGTCTGAAAAAGATAAGGATTTTTTTTTAAATAAACAAGACTTCAGGGAACTGTGAAGCAATACCAAAATGTATAATACAGTTTGTAACTGGAGTTTTTAAATGAGAGAAGAAAGAAAGAAAATTATCTGGAGAAACAATGGCTGAAGAAATCAGTTTCTACATTTTACATAGTTGTGGGGTTTTTTCAGTATCTAAGCAAAGAAAAAAAAAAGATATATTATCTCTACCACTTTGACTATACTCTAAATCCTAGAAAACTCTTTTCCAGACTGTTTGATACTTTTACCAAAATAGCCTACATGCTTGGTCATAAAATAAGTCTCAAAATCTAAAAGAATTGGTATCATACAGAGTGTTTTTGAACCCCACTGAAATTAAGTTAAATACCTCCACCCTCTCACCTTGTGAGGAAAAGACCACCACTTGGAGCAGCCAGGAGCCATGTGGGATAATAACAAGCATGAGTCCAGCAAGAGCAGCAAACTCCTTTCACCTGTCTCCCTCACCTGGGGACTTTTCCAGGGCACTTGCACTCTGCAGGGACAGCCCATGCATCCCTACCCAGCAGCAAGTCTGTCCTCCTCTGACAAGGTATATATCATTGTCCCATCTATAGCTGTTTCCTTTCTATGTGTCACTGGAATTTCCATATCCCATTTCTGTCACCCCAGACATGGGTAATGACCTCATTCTGATCCAGTTCTTTCCTCCCCAACATTGAATGGCTGGTAAAAGTCCTTACCAGGCACCCTTTGGAGTTAAAGTGCTATGAATCTCTCCCAATGACTGTTGTGCCTTATCTCCCCTCCTGGTGTTCCAAAGCAGTTCTACAGAAGCCCATCAACCTTTGCTCCATGGAGCGTATGGTTGTGTCTTGTACGGTCTTTGAGGATCTGCCAGTCTGTTCACACGGAGTTGTCTCAGTTTAATGAGGTGAGCCAAGCACATGGTAAGTCAATACATATTTGTGGAATGAATGGGCCTTGGTTTAGACTACCTTGCTCCTAACAGGGTATGCGTATTTTAAAGAAATCACACTTCAGAGGCCCAACAATGACAAGCTGGTGCCTCCCTAGGCAGTCTCTCTGGAGTGTGCAGAGAGGAGAGATGACCCGAGAGATTTTGCTTCCATAAAGAGGCATGTGTTGTACAGCCTGACCGTACCTGTCCCATTACAGGACCTGACATCACTAGCTATTTGATCCCTACTTAGTGGTATTTTTATTGTATGCCCAATATCCTCTGGGTAATAGAACAGACATGTAGGGGCCAGATGCTACAATCAGGAATAAAATGGGAGACCCAATTCTCAAAATGCCTGGCCAGGGAGCACTTTTTATCGATGTGTCTACCAGTAGGCATGATTAACTAAATCAAATAGGAAGACATCTACAATTCACAGCTGATTGTCGTTTGGGGCAACCAATAACAGAGGGCAGGGTCCCTTGACCTCATTAATAAAGGGAGATGAGTGCCTATCAATTTCTCAGTAGTTAACCCACCTGAAAGATGCCCATTCAGGAGGTCCAAGGGATCACACCTTACTTCTCTCAACCTAATAACCTTCCCTGTGATGCTGAAAATTGGTTTGAACAGACTGAGAACTTCACTAACAAAAACAACCATATTTCTGGCCTAAGAGTTCACACCCCTCTGCTTGGGTATGTAGTAAGAAGATTCTGAGTCCTTAAAAGGCCTACGGCCCAGCTCCCTGGTGTGACAGAGACCACAGGGACATAGTCTAAAGGGTGCTTAAGAACCCAGTTCTGATGCCAGCTTAGCTCTTGGCAGTGGGCACCTCTCCTGTGCCTCATTTCCTCCTGTTCCTTGTAAAAATTAAATGAACTGACAACTGCTTTGAACAGTGAAACATGAAGTGCTGTCAACATATTATTACCATCATCACTTAGGTGTTTTCAGCACTCCTAGATAACAAGTTTCATCTCTGTAGGATTAAAATAGTTATGAAAAGAGCAAGCCCTAGCTCTTTCTTGAAAATTACAAAGCTATTGGCCTGATAATTATGAAAACCTCTGTTCCTTTTAATCTTTACCCAAGGACATATTAACATTGCTTTTTAGAGAGAGAACCATTGATGTGAGAGAGAAGCATTTACTGTCTCCTACATACGCTTGGACCAGGGCTCCCACCTGCAACCCGGGAATATGACCTGACCAGGACTCACACCCACAGCCCTTTGGTTTAGGAATGATGCTCCAACCACCTGAGCTAAACCAGCCAGAGCTCCGTGCTATGTTTTTTAATAGCCTGGAGGCATAACCCAAGCATGTTGAACTCACCATTTCCTGTCACAACATTGGGGGGACTCAGAGAACATGCAAGGCAGGAGATCTGGCTAGATAGCTGGGACCTGACCACAAATGACTGTCGTTGGTGAATAGCAAAACAAACTAGTCATTCATGCCTGAGCTAGATACTCCCATCCCGAGCTTCGATTTTCTTCTCTGTTCACTGGGCAGATTTCAGAAATGTGGTCAGGCCCACGAGGGGATCTACTGCATTCAGCAATTCCTAAGAACCTCCAAGTCTGCCTCCCACAATCCCTTTCTCCATTCTTCCTCTGCAGCCAGAACAAGCACCAGAGTAACCAAACGGCTTACACAATACAGAGAAAATAAGAGCAGATACCATCATCCCCATAATAGGGGGAAGCTGGCGTTGGGAAGCAGTGGAACAAAAAGTAAAAAGATGGAAGAGAAATGAGGAAAAATTGGATAAAGACTAGAAAAAAATGGAAAAAAAAAAAAGAAAAAATCATTTTTGTCAACAATGCTCCACGGTCTTTGGCTCCCATTCAACACCAAAAGGAATCCTCAATCTGGGATGGCAAGAGTAAAAATTCAGAACAAAATATGCTCAATTGTGATACAGTACAGCTATAAAATCAGCAAGCTGCAGAACAGCTCAATTGCGATACAGCACAGCTATGGGAAAACATGGCTCCTCCTCTGTACGCTGATCTGGTCTGTCTTCCGTAAGGGCCCTGCTTTGGCCTATGCAGGTACGGTCGCTCCACCCTAATAAGGCGCCATCAGTGACTCAACTCCAGCAGACAAACAAAACCCTCAAGGAATCAAAATGAGTGCTCTCCCGGTTAGTGGGAAGCAGGCTTATATAGACAAAGGTCTCCGCCCCTGACCTCTGATTGGCCTGTCTTTTGCAAATTAGGACTCCAAATCCTTGCAGTTTGATTGGTCCAAAACCCACCACTCAAATTGGGCAAAATAGAGCTACTCTGGTTGGTTGGAGCTGCATAGTTCCAATTGGATGGGGAAAGCCTCAGTCCTATTGGTTTAAATAGCATTCTAGGAACACTTTTTTAAGGGTTGGCTCAGCAGGCAGGAACACAATGCAGGCAGGCAATTCAGTTCAAGCTTCTCCCAGAAGTGCAGTTTGTGAAAGGCCTCTGGTTAAAAATGGCTGCTAAGCTGTTTGTTGTTTGTTTGTTTGTTTGTTTGTTTTTTGAGTCCAGTTAGCCATTGGCTGTCCTTCTTAGTAGGTATCTTCTTTCTCAGGTTCCACACTTTCAGCATCCACTTGGTAAGAAATCAGAATTAAATAGGGAAGAAAAAATTAAAAGCTGCTGTCCACAGAGGGTCAAATGGAAATATAAAATACCCTCATATCATCTAAAATATGTTACTTTTTGGTTTGTGTCACTGCAGATGCATGTTCTGTGTCCAGCCACAGATAAGTAGGATACATTTGCATCGTTTAAATGTCATGCAGATCTTGTGAATAATGAACTGGATGAAGGCATTCCAGAGGGCCTGGATCACTTCCCCTGGAAAGCCCCTGTGCTATTTTATTATTCATGACATTAGGGTCAAAACCAACTATGTTCATTTATCAGCAGTTTTCAAACACCCCAGTACACTGGCCCATATCAAATAAGTTAAACCTGGTCCCTGTGCTCCAGAGAATATCCAGCATTTAAAAAGGCATGATAACTGACTGCTGCAGGATGAGAAACAATGTGGTTATTGATAGGTAAGAAAAATGATATCCTTCTTTACCAAAATCTGTTTGTTTGTTTTTTCAGGGCATTTTTTTTTTTTTTTTTTTTAATAGAGAATCCTTTTTTTTTTTTTTTTTTTTTTTTTTTTTTTTTTTTTTTTTTTTTTTTTTTTTTTTTTTTTTTTTTTTTTTTTTTTTTTTTTTTTTTTTTAATTTAAGACTTTATTATTTTTAGAGAGAGGGGAAAGGAGAGAGGGAGAGAAACATCAATGTATGGTTGCCTTTCACCTGCCTCCAGCTGGGGACCTGGCTGGAGACCTGGCTTGCAACCTGGTTATATGCCCTGGCTGGGAATCAAACCAGGGACCTTTGGGTTCACAGGCCAGTGCCTTATCCACTGTGCCATCAGCCAGGGCTCAAGGCATTTTAACATGTATTATCCCCATTATCTATGTGGTAGGGAAGTAGTCCTTCCCCACCCCCAGTTGCATTCCTGGAGCTTGGTACCCAAAGCTAAGATTCACACATTTAACAGCTCATTACTGAGTTGCTATTATGTGCTAGACTTTAGTCTGGATACTAGGAGTTATAGCAATAAGCAAAGGAGGCAAAGATCCCTCATGGTGCTTACAGATTATGGGGGTAATAGAAAACAAATCAAATATACAGTATGTCAGCAAGAAATAAGTACTTTGGAGAAAAAATAAAGCAGGAAAGGGAGATAGAATGTGCGGGTGGGATGGGAAAAGGTCTTGAAATTTTAAATAGAGTAATCAGGAAATGTCTTTAGAGCAGACGTGTGCCAGGCTGTTTGAAGATTAACAAGGAAGCTAGTGAAGGGGCAAGGGTGGAAGCAGTGGGATCAGTTAAAGGGTGACTGCAGTACATGACAAAAAGGGCAACCCTCAAGGTGGTGGGAAGTTGTCAAGTCTAGATTTATTTTGAAGGTAGAAGAGGTAAGATCGGCTGCTGGAGTGGATGTGTGTTATAAAAGAAATAGAGGAGTCAAAGATGACTATGTTTTAGGCCTGAGCTATTTCATGGTTGATGTTGCCATAACAGGAAGGTCTTGAGGAATACAACTTACACTGGAGAAGGAGGCCATGAATCTTTTAGCATATTTACACTCCCAAGAGGTGAGCCATGGAAGAGGAAAAATTTAACTATAAGACAAATTCCCACCCTTAGGCATCAAACACATTCCATTCTACTTCCATTTTAGTGGTCACTGATTCTTTTAAGAAATATTTATTAAATTTTGTTAAATGAGATATAATGTACATATAATAAAATGTATAGACTTTAAGTGCTTAGTTCAATGAGTTTTGACAACTATACACACTCAAGACCAGATAAAGTTCCTTTGTGCTCAGTTGCAGTACCTGACTTGGTACTCATTTTTTTGCATCATGGATCAGTCTTTCCCATTCTAGGACTGCATGTGAAATCTTATTGTATATAATCTTGTGTCTGAATCATTTGCTTCAACATAATTTTTCTGAGAAGCATCCATATTGTTGCACTTATCAGCAGTCCTTGCTTCTTGTTGCTGAAAGTCTGAATAAATCACAGCCTGTTTATCCTTTATCTGCTGATGGATATTTGGGTTAGTTCCAGTTTGGGGCTATTTATAGATAAAACTGCTACAAACATTTGTGTACAAACCATTGTGATGACATGTTTTAATTTCTTGAGAAAAATAGGAGTGGAAATGTGGGGTCACAAGGTAAGTATACATTTAACTTCATAAGAAAGTTCCAAATGGTTTTTCAAATACTGTAGTTGTATTCTTTTACATTCCCATCATCTACAGTAGTGTTGCACTACATCCTCTCCAAATGTAGGGCTCTCAGTGTTTTAAGTGTTAGTCAATCTAGTGGGTGTGTAGTAGTAGCTCATTGTATTTTCCATTTGCATTTCTAATTTGTAATTCATAATTTGATTACGAATGACATTGAATACTTGTCATGTGTATATTTGCATTTATATGTCTTCTTTGGTGAAATGTCTGCTCAAATATTTCTCCCATTTGTTAATTGGGTTGTCTTTTGATAACTGGTTTGAATAAATTGTTTATTTTCTTTAGAAATGAGTCTTTTTTCACATATAGGTATTATGCATATTTTCTCTCTGTCTTGGGCTTATTTATACCTTTGGCTTTTAAATATTTATTTTTAAAATAATTGAAGGCTTATAGAAAAGTTGCAAAAATAGTCCAAAGAATTTTTATTATATGCCCTTCACCTACAGAGTGTGTATGATAATATGGCAATAATGTTGCCTCTTCTTATTTCACATGCTTCTTATTCATTTTGAAAAACTATATTTCTAAAGTTATGGTTTAACATTATCAGATGTAAAGTATTAACTTCTGAGAGCTACCATCATGTTGAAGGAATATGATATTAGAGCAATCATAATTTCTGGACTCCATGCAGGGCAAACTGCTAAGGAAATTGCAGACTTCTATAACATCCCTTTACGTACAGTTGACAATGTGAAGAAGGTGTATGATGCTGATCCTGACGTCACCACACCAACAAGGGAAATGCATAAGGCATGCAAGGATCACACAAGTCCAGATATTGTACACAGAATCCAGGAGATTATCAATGAAGATCCAGGAAAGTCAATGCACTCCATAGCAAGAGAACTGCAGATGTTGCATGCAACAGTTTGCAAGATTATTGCTGAAGATACCAGATACAGATTGTATGTTCTTAGAGGAGGCCAGTTTATGACACAGCAGACAAAGGAAAAGTGCTTTGAAAAAGCAAGGACACTGCTAACAAAATTGAAAAATCCATAAGGAAAAAACCTTCTGATGAAAAAAATTTTCAGCAGGACCAAATAGTCAACAGAAGAAACAACAGGTGCCTCTGAAAATCTTAATGAAGTCCCAATTGTCATGACAATGAAATTTACTGCTACAGTGATGATGTTTGGTGTTGTCAGCATTGAAGGAGATATCATGACCCTGAATTTTTTCCCACAAGGCTTGAAAGTGACTGCTGATGTTTACCTTGATGTTTTGAGAGAAATAGTTGTACTGTGGATGAAGCAAGTTGCAAATGAACGTCATTTTATTTTCCAACAAGATGGTGCACCAGCACATAACACCTAAAAGGTGTAAGAATTTCTTAGTCAGTGTTCTTGAATTCTGGTCAAAGGAAATCTGGCCACCTAGTTCACCAGATGCAAATCCTTTAGACTATTATGTAGGTAGCATTTGTGAGAGAGAAGTTAATAAACAACCCAATTCCAATAAAGAGGCTATTAAAGCTAAGATTGAAAACATGATGCCCATGGATAAAGAAAAGTTCAAGTGTGCTCAAGATTCCAAAGTCGAATTGAGTCTATTATTGCAGCAAATGGAGACTTTCTTGAACAATTTAAAAAATAATGACTATGTTTATGTATTTACATATAAGAATAAATTTATTTCAAAATATAACACTTTTGTGGTACGTTGTTTATTTTACCAAAATTTTGCCACTTTGTTGCATGCACCCTGTATAAATGTTAACAATTTACCACTGACTGATAAGTATTAATAATTTACCATTTACCATGTTGACTTCGGCCTCTGTCACACAGGCACACACACATGCATGCGTGCATTTTTTCTGAACCATTTAAGATTAACAGGGATAATGGTCCTTTATCTCTAATAATTTAATGACTGTTTTTCTTTTTTAAAAAAGGGGTACCCTCTTAATTACAGTATAATTTTTGAAATCAGGAAATAAATACTGACCTTACAACTATTATCTAAACTACAAATCTTGTTCAAAATTAATCAGTTGTCTAACAATTAAAGAAAAATTTCTAGAATCAAGGATCCAAACCAAGGTCATATTGCATTTAGTTGCCATATATCTTGAATCCTCTTTAATCTGAAACAGTTCCTTAACCTGCTTGTCTGTCTGTCTGTCTGTTAGTTATTTGTTTATTATCTTTCATGATCTTGACAGTTTTGAAGAATATCTTCTTTATTAATGGTATCTTTTAATATGGAGAATTTTTTTATTTTGATGAAGTCAATTTATTGTGACTTATTATGGTTAGTGCCCCTGATCCTATCTGAGAAAATCTTGCCTACCCCAAATCATGAAAATATTCTGTTTTTGTTTGTTTCTTTGCATTATTGTTGTAGCTTTTATATTTAGGTCTATCTATGATCCACCTCAAATTAAATTTCCTGTGTGGAGTGAGGTAGGAGTGGAGATCTGTTTTTATTCATACATGCTTGTATCCCAGTTGTGTCTACCATGTTTTCTTTTTTTAATCCTTACCCAAGAATATAATTTTTTAAAATTGATTGTTAAAGAGGAGAAGGGAGAGAGAGAAGGAGAGAGAAAAACATCAATTTGAGAAGAAACATTGATCATTTGCCTCCCATACACACCCCAACCAGGGATGAAACCCACAACCTAGGTATGTGCCCTGACTGACAATCAAACCCACAACCATTTAGTGTATGGGATAATGCTTCAACTAACTGAGCCACTTGGCCAGAGCTATCTACCATTTCTTAAAAATTAATTTCATACTAAACTGCCTTGTCTTTTTTTTTTGTATTCAATTGACTATAGATGCATGGATTTTTTCTGGAATTTCAATTTTGTTCCACTAGCCTGTACCACTTTGCCAATACCATATTGTTTTGATTACTATAATACTGTAACTTTATTGTAAGTATTGGGATCAGGTAATATAAATCCTACCACTTTTTCTTCTTTAAGATTATTTTGTCTAATGTAGATCCTTCTCATTTTCATAGAATTTTATAATTCAATCCCTTAACCAAAAATGCCTATTGGGATTTTTATTTGGATTGCATGGAATCTATAGATTAATTTAGAGCAATGGTATCTTAAAATTATTGAGATTTCATAAATGTATAACATAATATGGTATATCTTACATTTATTTAAGTTTGTTTATTTTTCTTATCAATGCTTAGTAAGTTTGCATATAGTATTAGATTTATCCTTAAGTAATCATGTTTATTGTAAATAGTATTTTTAACATTTTATTTTCTATTGGTTGTTACTAGAATATACAGAAGTATCATTGAATTTTGTGTGCTAACTTTATATCCTGTGTCTTATTAAACTTCCTTTTAGTTCTAATAGTTCTTGTAGATTATATGGGGTTTTCTACATTCATAATCCTGCTAACTTTAAATAATAATAGTTATCTTTTTTCAACATTTTATGCCATTTGTTTCTTTCCTTCTCTCTTTTTTGTGTATTGTATTTGTGAGGCATTCCAGGACAGTGTTGAATAGATGAACTGAAAGTAAACATTTTGCCTTAGTCTTAATTTCAGGCTTCAAATTAAGCCTAGTGTCACCTGTAAGCTTTCCTTTTTCTTAATTTTTTTTTGTATTTTTTCCCATTATCACTTAGCCCTGTATATCCCCTGCTTCTCCACAAGCACCACATTTGTCCATGTCCATGAGCCCTTTTACCTTTCCTCCCAAACCTTCTAACCCTAACTCCTCCACCACCACAACCCATTAGCTGTCATCCTGCCCTCTATCTACGAGTCTGTCTTTATTTTGCTTGTTAGTTCGGCTGTAAGCTTCTCTAAGATGATTTTTATCAACTTAAGTAAGCTCCCTTCTATTCCTAATTTACTGAGAGTTTCTTTTTCTTTTTAAATACCAATGGGTGTTGAATTTAGTGACAAAAAAAACATGGCCTGAAAGCCTAAAATACTTTATAGACCTGTATAAAAAGTTTCTGACCCATCTCTAGATAAAAATCCCACAGCATGTGTATCAGTTTGAGTGTAATCACAGGTAGAAACCATGAGTAGTTTAAACAGGAAAAGGTTAGTATAAAGATTATTAAATTATGATTAAAGAGCAACTGTAAGATGTTAGAGAGCCCTGACTGGTGTAGCTCAGTGGGTTGGGTGTCCTGCAGCAAACTGAAAGGTCACTGGTTTGATTCTCTGTCAGGGCACATCCCCAGGTTGTCAACCAGGTCCCTAGTTGGGGGTGCGTGAGAAGTAATTGATCAATGTTGCTCTCACATATATATATAAAGATGGGATGTTAGGGAATCTACATGGCACCCAAGGTCTGAAGGAGAGTAAAGAAGGTTTAGAATGGGGACACCCCTGCACAAGGATAGCATTTTGACATTTTTGGAGCTATTATTATTTGAGGTCAATAAATGGCAGAGAAGTTTGCTGGTTTGTATAGGCCCAAGCTGGTTTGCAGTTGCTGGGCCACAGGAAGCAGCCCCCAGAATGCAGGCAGGTTAAGCCATAACCAGCAGGGTGGGGCCAAAACTCCCAGTTCCATTCAGGTTCCCAATGGGCTGAAAGTCCCATTCCCCTGCTAACCAAGCAGGGCAGGGCCAAATTTCTATCTCAGGTCATACCCCTCTGCCTAAGGACAGACTAAATGACTCAGGCAATAGAGGAGGGGTGCTGCCCATGAGCTAGATATGGGTGAGAGTGGTTCTCTTCTTCAAGCCTTATTATCTAGACTCTGACTAGCTCTCTGCCCAGCATCCTTCCAGAGAATAGAGAGCCCTTCAAAGTCATCGCTGGATGTATGAAACAGACCCTCCTCAGGTCCTGAACTGCTGCATGGCGCCTCCAGCAGTCACAGACTAGGGTGAACTTCTCAAACTAGTGTAACAATGGGTTCACTTCTTCCCTGGGATGGTGCTGCTCCAAGTCTCCCAGGTGAATCTAATCCCCACTACTTCCCACCACCCAGTGTTACACTAGCTCCACTTCTTTGTCTCTTTTATTGCTCTTTTTTTTTCCTAAAGATTTTATTTATTATTTCCAGAGAGAGAAAGGAAGGGAGAGAGGCAGAGAAGGAGAGAAACACCAATGTATGGTTGCCTTTCACCTGCCTCCAGCTATGGACCTGGCTGGAGACCTGGCTTACAACCTGGTTATGTACCCTGGCCGGGAATCGAACCAGTGACCTTTGGGTTCACAGGCCAGCACCTTATCCACTGTGCTACCAGCCAGGTCTTTTATTGCTCTTAACTGGGGACCCCTGCTTGGGGCTGAGACTCACGGCTCCCAGGGACAGGGAGCTCTGCTGCCGCAATATCCCTCTGGCTTTCCTGTGGCCGCACCTGCGCAAATGAGCTCTTCCTTTCCTTTTCTCTTCCAGTCTTTTTCCATGCTCCCATTTTTAAAATTTTAGGTCAGCTACACTTCAACTGCTCTGCAGTTTAGCTGCAAGTCCAATCTGGGTCTGGGAGGGAGAATATGAGGCTTCCAACTACTCTGCAGCCACCTTGGGCTCCTTATGTATTTAATAGTTTTTAAAATGGGACAATTAGAATGAAAATAATCCAGACATGTTGACAATAGCTGAGCTGAGTAAGGCTCACCTCTGTTCTACATAATATGTTTCTACTAACTCAGCATTATTTCTCATTAGCTTTTTGCCAATTTTTGTGGAGACAAGTCATCCTGTGGCTTCACATCCTATTGAATGAGGCCTGCTAAGCCACATCTCCTCTTCCTGTACTTGGGTGGCTAAATTTGAGACTCTAGTGCAGAATCTTACATTTGTTCCTTGTACATTTGTCTTGATCTACACATTTATCCCATCATGAAAGGCTCTCTAGATGCTTTTGGGTCCCAATCTACATCCTATATATGGCATATTTCCTGAGTGCATGTTAACTGTACATTCTACCCATAATAAAATATGCAGAGTCCATATCTTTTCCCAGGCCTTGATGAAAATGTTGACCTAAACAGTACTGAGCCCCAGGACAGTCACATCTATTAAGGAGTGCCTTTAATGACATTCATGTTATAATCCACTAAAATAGTCTTGCATATAGTACACACTGGCCCGTTTTAACAAGTAGAAAAGGTGATTGTTCTTTTGTAAATAAAAAATAAAGGCTTTAGGCTTAGAGGAAAACTCAAGTGACTCCTGGACCAGGACCAGGGCCAGACTCAGTTGTGACAGGGAGCAAGTTTTTCCTCAGTGTTCAGTGGCTATCATCTGGGCCCTAATCCCCTCTACTAGGTCATCCACACTATTCCATCTTCACTGGTCTCCAGGATCATCAAATGTTCTTCTCAGTCTTTCTTATAAGACTTTTTATTTGGTTCTTTATCTACACTCTATAACCTGGAATTACCTGCATTTTAAAGAAACCAAAGTCTGGCCCTGGTTGATGTGGATCAGTGGATTGGGCACCAGTCTGCTAACTAAAGGGTCTCTGGTTTCATTCCCAGTCAGGGCACATGCATGGGTTGCAGGCCAGGTCCCCAGTTTGGGACACTTGAGAAGCAACCACACACTGATATTTCTCTCCTTCTCTTTCTCCCTCCCTTTCCCTCTCTCTAAAAATAAAAAAATAAAATCTTAAAAAGAGAAAGGAGAAAGGAGAAAGGAAGGAAGGAAGGAAGGAAGGAAGAAGGAAAGGAAGGAAGGAAGGAAGGAAGAAAGGAAGAAAGGAAGAAAGAAAGAAAGAAAGAGAGAGAGAGAGAGAGAGAGAGAGAGAGAGAGAGAGAGAGAGAGAGAGAGAGAGAGAAAGAAAGAAAGAAACAAAGAAAGAAAGAAACAAAGAAAGAAACAAAGAAAGAAAGAAAAGAAAAGTAAGAAACAAAGAAAGAAAGCCAGCCAGCCCTGGTTGGGGGCTCAGTGGGCTGGCACTGGCCTGCGAACCCAAAGGTTCAATTCCCCAGGCAGGGCACATAACCAGGTTGCAAGCCAGGTCTCCATCCAGGTTCATAGCTGGAGGCAGGTGAAAGGCAACCGTACATTGATGCTTCTCTCCCTTTCTTCCTCCCTCCCTGTCCTTCTCTCTGAAAATAATGAGTAAAATCTTAAAGAGAGAGGGAGAGAAAGAAAAAGAAACCAAAGTGTGAAAATGGAGGGAGGGTGGAATTTCAGTCCTTGACAGTCAGATATAGGGAATTTGGATGGAGTGGGAAGGCTGACACTTGGCCTCATAGATAGTTCCTACCTGTTCACTGCCTGCAATGCTGACCTAAAGGGAGATTTCCAGGGGACTAGGTAGATACCATCTCATGGCACCACAGTCCTCCTCAAGCTCTTATTGACATTGGATAGAATTTATAACTCTAAGAATCTCATTCATTTAATTTTCCTTCTATTATCCCAACTGGCAGGTAGGCGAGGGAAGCAGATAACTATTGTCTTCATTGCCTGAGAAGGAAGCAGACAAAGTGGGTTTTAAAAACCAAAAACAGCAGCTTCTCCTCATTCAGGGCCTTTTTCCCCCAGAAGACTTGTACTGACAGAGAATTCCTGCTGGGGAAATTGATGGGTCATCATTACTGCTCATATGAACCTTACCTACCTCAACATAAATATTTTATTTCTCAAAAGTCATTCCTACAAATTGCCTTATTATTTGCCAAGGATCTAGACCATCTGTGGGAACAGGTAAACACACACTCCACCTTATGTTAACTGGGCTTATCTGTTTGCATTTCTGCTTTTCATCAGCTAGTCTGGTTTATCCCCTTATTAGATTATGTTCTTTAATACATTGCACAGCATGTGGTCCCCAGCAGAAGTACTATCTTGTTGGCCACCTATGGTACAATTTATGTGCCTTTTAACCCTAGCCTACAAATATTAGGGCCCAGTACATCTGAGTTTTGTTTGGACTAGGCAAATTTTACATTATTAGATTAGCAAACATTTAGTTCCTCTCCTTAATCTTTTAAATCAAAAAGTGTAATAATAACAAGAATAAATAACAAATTATATATTTACATAGTGAAACTGAAAGAACTATTGCTACTATCAACATCACTGAATCTTAATACAGATTGGGGCAGGGAGAACAAATCCCAGATGACTATATAAACCATAATCACATTTTTCTAAATTTTTAAAACAAAACCACATATCATTGGAGAGTCCTCTGAGCCATAGCTGTGCAAGATCACTCTAGGATGTGATCCTTTTGGACATGGCTAGTATTTATCCTTTTATTTCTCTGACACTGAAATCACAGGTGGGTAGAGCTGGTCTCACCAAGGTCCCTGGGTTCAGCCTTCTTTAGCTCCTAATGACTAGACACCACCCTTTTCCCCACAGACCCTTCATTTCTTTAGCAAGTCCTGACTAATGTTGAGGCAACCTGGGACTCACCTATTCCTTTCCCCTTCTCCCAGCCTCACCTGCCCCACCAGAGTGAGAAAGTGGTGCCTTCTCCATAGCTCCCTTCTCACTATGGTCTCCTTATTCTGGCACAGGGTTTCTGTAGGTCCCTTTGCCAGGCCTCTTGGAGCTATAAACCTGTTAAGACATCCCATTAATTCATCTGGGGTTGCAGGGTGCTGATTGTGTTCTAACTCTTGACAAAGAATTGCTGTCCCTTCCCACACAGAACCATACACACCTGGTTGTATGAAAGCCTGAGCAACAGGACAGATCCTCAGAAGCCATTCCGCTCAGTGAGTGTTTGGCCAAATCTGGACCCTCCATCCTGGTGGCTCAGAACCTTGCTGCTGGATGCCTTTTACAGGCAAATTCATAGATACATCCCCTCTAGGCTCTCGCTGCTGATTTCTGTCTGTTTTTCTGTTTCCATCTTTCAGGCACCAAAAGTTCTTCAGTGATAACTACTGCCACATACATCATTTCCTAAAGGCCAGTGATGTGCCTGGTCCCAAATTGGATGTTCTACCTCATTTATCAAACTCAGTGAATGTCAGCATTTCATGCATTTTCATGGTTAATTTTGTAATGTTTTCTTCCCTCACCCCCATCCCCAGATTTTACAAATGGTCTGAATTTCAGAAACAAAATTCAAAGGAAATTTTAACTTTCAGGATTACGCCTTAAATTATCTCTTAATAATTACTACTTTCTCCAAAATCAGCTCTGAACTTTTTCCGGACAACAGAAAATAACCATCTGTTTCCCCAACGACAAGCCAACAAGAACCAGCTTTAATTTGTATCAAAATTACAGGGCTTAAAAGAAATAAAACATTTCCTGACAATGAAAGCTGTAAAACAAATTACAGAGGGTAACTGATGTACGTTGAAGGTTTTCTGGATTAAGGATATTAAGGGTCTTGGTGCAGCATGGTCTCATGGGTTACATTTTCTCTTGTGTTACATTCATTTCAGGTTTCTTCCAGGAACCCAAAAGATAAAGCAACAATCTCCTCTCCTCCAGCTTCTGTGGTTTCAACTTTGTTTTGTTGATTCTTCACTTCCATTTAGTTGCTCTCTCACTACCAGAGTCCCTAAACTCTGAATGATTAAGCCTGACTTGACTTTGGGGAAGGTTTTTCTAGGTTTTGCTTTCCTTCTTTAAGATGAGTGTGTTTGTTTGTATGTGTGTGTGTTTTATTTCTAACTCTTTATTTCTCCAATGAATAGTATACATTTATCACTTCCTTCAACTGGTGCATGAACTTGAAAACTTAAACCTTCTAAAAATAATCTGCTCCACAAATAGACAATTGAATAGACATGTTCTGGAAATGCCGTGTGCTCCAAGTCCTCGGAGAGGCCTCTGGTTTTTTGGTAGCTGTGGTATCTTTTCTTGCAGTTTTTCCCCAAAAATGGGAATGTTAGTCATGGAACCAGGAGGCTTCCAGATCTTGTCCCAGACAAGAATACCGGATTCCTCCTGGGACCTGCTCCTGCCATCCAGAATCAGAAAGAGAGAGGTCTCTATCCTGGATGTAGATGATTGTCCTTAGACATATACCTTCTGTGAGGAAAGTCAGTTTGGGGAAATGTGGAGGTTTGTCCAATAAAGTCATTCTTCCCCCAAAGAGTTTAAGTTCCTTTGGCTTCCATAGAGGGCAATGACTACTAGCTGGATTGGTGGGTTTTGATTCTCAGTTCAGGAACTCTGGTGATAAAAGGAAACAAAAACTCTTCAAGGAGAACACAATATTCCTGAGAGATTTGTGTCTAAACACCCACCCCCCAAGATTGTAAACAAGTTTAAAAAGGTATATATTATTCTCAGCTTTAAACTCCAAACTCCCAGATTTGAGCTGCATCCTCATCCAGTGTGGATGACAGTACTGGTAAAAACATCCCAGGACAGAATCTAAGGTTAGGAGAGAGTTAAGAGTTAACAGGTGGACTTTCCTGCTTTCTTACTCCTGGCTCTCACTCTCTTCCCTAGAAGGGGATGGTGAAATGACCAAGTGGCTCCCGCCTCTTCCGGGACCGCCTTTGAGGCTTCAGAGCCAAACCTACATTCTCAGAGGGAGGCCACAGACGTCTACCAACCAACTGCAGAGCAGGGACCTGGGGTCTGAGCGCACCCAGACCCGGTTAGAAGCAGAAGACGCTCTGCACCGCGGGAGCTTAAACTTTGGTGGGGTAAGAATTTTAAGGGCTCTTGAATTGGGAGTGCTGGGGCACTTAGAGTGCCTCTGGTGCCCTGGGAGGTGCGGTGGGGAAGCAGCCTAGGCCTGGAGCGGGGTTAAAATAAAGTTCCTGCACATTGGAGGTGGGGGCCGGGGAGGATGGTGTGCAGAGCGCTAGTGTGCGCGGCGCTGTCCGCCGTCCCCGGTGCTGAAACGGGCAGCTTCTCGAAGGAGAAAAAGGTGGAGGTAAGCAAGGTCCAGCTCCGGATCTGCTCCCACTCCCCCGCTCCCCCACCTCCAACACATGCACCAGTAGCTGGAGTCACAGGACAAGAAGCTGTTCCCTGTATCTCCATTTGTTCCCACATTTTAGAACTTAAGTCCCGCAGCCGCGCTGGACGAGCCGACTGAGCTGTCAAAACAGCAGGCAGAAGGGACCGGGCTTGCTCCCAGTGGGAAGTAATTCAACCAGGACACTGCCCCATGGACACCTCCCCAAGACACCCTTCATCCGGAGGCTGCGCGTCCTGGAAGAGGCTGCCGACCACTTGACTTCCCTGGTCCTGGGTCGGAGACCTGCGCAGAGTCTCCCCCAGTCCTCAAAGCTGTGAGGAGGTTTGTCCATGGGTCAAAAAGAGAGGAGCCCTGGGAACCAGTGAACTCGGTCTGAGTGTGCCTCCACTGGACCCTATTCAGCCTTGGGAATCCAAAGGGACAGGTGGGCTGAAGAGGAGACAAAGAACTAAACATCTTTTGGGGAGTCAGCAGCAGTCACCTTTTAATTAATGATAAAATCATAACTCAAGATCTGGTCATAGTACTGTGAAACAAGGAGCAGAGAGTGGGCCCTCTGATCCTCTGCAATCCCCTAACCGGATGATCTTAGGGCTCCCTGTCCTCTGGCTTTTCTCCCAGCTCAGGCTTTATCCCCACTCCCCCTACCCCAGCCCAGGCCACGGGACAAGACTGGCAGGCCCTTGGGCTGGCCAAACTGGCTTGGGGACCTTGGACCCCCCAGCAGGCAACTCCCCTGACACAAACTCTGGCTCAGAAACCCAACAGCTAGAGGGTGGATGTCCCTCCCCAAATATTCCAGGGGGCAAAGCTGGACAGTGGCTGGGTTTCTGTCATCCCAAGCTGTGAACAATGCCCCCCTCAAACCTGGGTTTGAACTTGCATCTCCCAGTGGGCAGCCCAGCCCCCTAACTTTCTCTGAGGACTATCTGCTAACCCCGCCCAACCTGAGCAGTGGGTGTACACACACACATACACTTTTATTCATAAATACAATCAACAATATCTCTGACTGGATACAGGTCACATATTCCCTAAGTAAGAAGTTATTCAAGGGGTCCTTGCAAAGTTGGGCAGGGAGAGAGGAGATGACCGGTCTCTTAAGGAGATCATTTATACCAGAGTTCCATGTTCCTGGGAATTCTACAGGCCAGAAAACTCAGCTGGAGTTTCACTGAGCTGGTGGGAGTTCCTTGGGCAGAGGTGGGGCAGGGAAGACAGGCACTCCCTATCACACAAATGCTCAAGCACACACTTCCCCTCTTCAGCCCCTGTTCATAAATTGGGGTTCCCCTCCAGTGCTGATTCTGAAAGAGGGTGAAATGTGGCTCTTCCAGGTGGCTAACTGGTCAGCCCAAGATCTCAATCACTTTAGCTGGGACTTTGGTCAGGACTGCCTCTGTCCCTTGCCTTTGATGTACCTCTTTTTATGCCTTTTCTATTCTCATTCACTATTTGCCAAGGATCCTGCATCTGGTAAATAATGGGGTTGCCATAGCGACCAGTCTTCCATCACCATGGTACCTAGGAAGTAAACAGCTGGAAGCTGCAGAAGCTCTTCACTAGCTCCCCCAGATCCTATGAGCTTCTTTGGGTGTCCTGGTGGATTGGAGAGGGCCATGTCCAAGCTCTGCAACACCACCACCCCCCCATTCCACACACACACCTCAAACCTGAAACTTACTTACCTGAAATCCTCCTAATCTCTACCAATCACTGAGGTCTCCTGATTTTTCCCTTATCCTCCAAAAGCATAAATTGAAACCAAGGGGTAGTTTCCCCCTCTGACCTAATTCATATCTGCTGCACACTGACTACTTCTGAGTACAAATCACAAGGTTAAATCCTGTGGGAGAAACAGAATTAAACAGATACACTCCACTCTGGACATGGTGGTGTAGTGTGGGAGACCAGCTCTCACACCACAGGACAGCCAGACTGTGCTCTGGGCTGAAATAGAGGTGATTACTATGCCCTGGAAGTGGAGAGATGTGGGAGAGACTGACTCCTGGTTAGGGATGGCCCCCCAGAGGAGGTCTTATTAAAATTGAAACTTGAAAGATGAAAGGAATTTCAACTAACTAGAGAGCAAAAGGGGAAACCTCTCTCTAGGCTGAGGTACTAACAAGAGCAAAGGTGTGTGGATTAGTAAGGAGCACATAGGTCTGCTGTGGTAACATATAGACTCAGAATGTCAGATTGACTTAAAGGGGGAGTGGGTGGGTGAGGAATGGGACAGAGGGGAATAAAAAGGGGATGGATGTAATACAACAACAATAAAATTAAATTAAAAAAAAAAAAAAGAATGTCACAGTGGCTTAGCCCATCATTTATGCAACATTATGAGGGTTGACTCTGAAAAAGAAAATACCCAAAAGAAGGGTTTCTGGGGGCTAATTAGGCTCAAAATCAAATTCTTGGGGCCTAGTAATAATTTCTAAATGGAGCCTCGCAGGTAAGCTGTGCTTCAGGGAGAAGTACCTCCCTATATACTGAGCTGCTTGCTTGTACTGTCTTTCTACCATCTGAGTCAACAGGACTGAGACTCCCATCTAATTGGAGACACATAACTCTTTCCACATTAGTATTTCATCTACCAATCAGAGTGCCTCCATTCTGACCAATCAGGGCATTGCTTTTTGGACCAATCAAACTGTGAAGATTTGCATGAGGACAGACCAATCAGGGACCAGGGGTGGCAACCTTCCTTTATATAAATCAGTCTCCCTCTGACTTGGGAGAACACTTTCCCTTTCCACTGAAGCTTGAGTTTCCCTAATTGGAAGCTGAGTGGTCCTGTCTCAGCACACCTAAGTAGCAATGGCAGTCTTTTAGCCATTTTGTTCCATAGCCCCGTTGTATCACAATTGAACTATTTGCACTGAATAAGGCATTCTTTCACCATACATTAAGCTAGGGATTCCTATTGGCATTGAATTGGCACCAACAACCCTCAGTTGGCATGAGGCATTGGTGGAACTTGAATCATGGGAGGAGTCCACTGACCAGAATCTGTCACTCAGCTCTCACCTGGCCTGGAAGGGAGACAAAAATATAAGGAAGCACAAGGTGAGCTTGGGTAAGCAATCTCTGCCAATTGGTGAGACAAGAAAATTCATGATACTTAAGGAAAGAGCAACTTGGTTAAATGGAGTGTCCCATTTAAGCAGATGTCCTGGTTACAAAATGTCTTGACTATCAGGTTAAGACTCTATGCTGGAAAAGAAAGGTGACCTCTGAAATTATCTGAGTGACATGATTAAAACTATCTTCCAGGTACAAAAGAGTATATCTATTTATATCCATTGGTATACAATACAAAAACAGGTGGAACTAATCTCTAGTGAAGTCATGAGCATGACTAGCCTTGAGCAGATGTCAACTGGGAAGGGAATGGGGAATGAGGCTTCTGGAATTAGGGAAATGTTCTTTTTCTTGATCAGGGTGCTGGTTACATGGGCACGTTCACTAAAATATTTCATCAAGCTATATGCTTATCCTTTGTGTGTGTGTGTGACATATATATATATGTCATGCTTCAATTTAAAAAAAAAAAAAAGTTTTTTAAGCTACCTTTCAGAAAGACCCTAGTGTCAATGAGGAAGATTCATTCAATTGTTCATTCCACACTTACTGAGCACCTCCTATGCACCAGATTTTGGGTTGATTACAGAAGTGAGATTGAAGATAGGAGGTGAGCAATGGGAGTTGTTTCAACAGTCTCAGAAAGGGGACATGGGCCTGAGCAAAGCTGGAAACAGAACTCCAGGAACCTCTTTGATTCTCCTTTGCAGGACTTCCTACATTCCATCTTGTGTTGTAATGATGTAGTGTATGGCTAAATTGAAACAGACCTTTGTTCCCCAGTCCTGCTGGTAGGTGACTTTGAATAAGGTTCCTAAGCATTCTGAGTCTCAGTTTCCTCATGCGTAAATTGGAAGTCATAGTTACAATACTTGCCTCATTGGATTGATTAGACGAGTAAATGAAGTCAATGGTTTTTCTTCGTACAGTGCTTGACATAGCAAGCACTCAAAGTTAGATGTGACCATATCTTATGATTTTCTATGGTGACAATGGATTCCTTTCATAATCACATCCCAAGAGTTAATTAAGGAAAAAGAAACACACACACACACACACACACACACACACACACACACACACTTTACTTCTTGTGTCTGCAGCTTGGCTTTGTGAAACAGGTCCTTGGGGGAAGGAAGGGAGGTCTGTTATGTGCGTGTGGTGGAGGGTGGGGTGGATATGGGTTGGTTGTGGAGAGCAGATGGACTTGTGGGGAGAATATCTGTAGACTTGCCTCCAGAGATCTGGATTCTCCAGCTCTAGTAACATGTGGAAACCAGTTTCATCTTTCTGGAATCTCACCCTGAGCAGCTGAACCTTATCCCAAAGCAATTGTTTTGAAACTGAGCACACTTAAGAACTGAGGAAACATTAGTTTTGTGTTAGCTCTGCTGAAGACTAAGACTCTTTCAAGGCTTGAGACAGGTGGTTAGGTAACATAATTAATAACCTTGTTATAATATCAATGGATTCTCTTTCACCCCAAATCTCTTCCTATTCTTGGAAACAATGTTAATTTTTATTCTCAGGCAGGAATTGAAAAACTGCATGTGACATATGTTAGTGTTATAAAAACAGCACAGAGTTCAGGAAGGAGAGCTCTAGCTCACAGCCGTTCAGAGGTTTCTTTGAGAAATAAGACTCAACTCTACTTATCTTGGTAAGGTAATGTTATAGGCAACATTCCTGGGGTTGCCTATACCTAAAGGAGTGAGCAAAGTGGATTTAAGTTATAATACAAATAAATACTATGATAATTAATAAATAATGAGACAAAAATAAACTCTGTTTCCCATACTCATAATCGTACACCTACTTTTGCCCACTCCTGTATACATCACTCCACAGAAAAGGGAGAACAAGGACTCTGACCTCCATATCCCTCATCACCTGGCTCAGCCCTGAGCACAGCTAGCTGGACATACCCTTGTGATCTAAAACTTGAGCTGCCCTATTGGGCCTTTCTTAGGCAAATGAAAGAAGCTTTGGCACTTACTGGCTCCAGAAATTGGCCTTGTTTATTGATAGGTGAGAAGATTAAGCTTGCAGGCTCTGCAATGAGCTTGTCTGCTCTAGCCCTGGCTGTGTGAACCGTGTACCTCAGTTTGCTCATCTATAAAATATAAATGATACCAGTATTTAAATCATGGTATTATTGTGGGGTTAAATGAGTTAATATTTGTAGAACAGGGCCCTCAAAAATGTTGTTACAGTTATTCAGTTATTATTATGATGATATTTTGACATTTCTCCCCTTTGTTACATTTCAAGTTTTTTGAGTTCCTTGTAGATTTTCTGAATTTTTCATTGTTAAAGTATTTTGATTTTTAGATTTAATATTACTTCTTTTTTAATATTATCCACATGCCATTAAAGTCACCATTTTAAAGTATATGTTTCTAGCCCTGGCTGCTGGCACAATGGATAAGGCACCAGCCTGTGAACCCAAAGATCACTGGTTTGATTCCCAGCCAGGGCATATAACCAGGTTGCAAGCCAGGTCACCAGCCAGGTCCTTAGCTGGGGGCAGGTGAAAGGCAACCATACATTGATGTCTCTCTCCCTCTTTGCCTCTCTTCCTTCCCCTGTCTCTAAAAATAAATAAAATCTGAAAAAATAAAAATAAAGTATATGTTTCAGTGATTTTTATATATTCTCAGTTATGAAACCATCACCACAATGTAATTTTAACTTTTCAACACCCTCAAGAGAAACCCTGTAGCTATTAGTTATTCTCTTTTCTGACTCCCCTCCTCTCTTGCCCCTAGCAACCACTAACCTATTTTCCAACTCTATGGATTTACCTATTCTGGGCATTTTATACAAACAGACTCATGCAACATGAGGCCTTTTGTGTCTGGCTTCTTCCACTTAGCATAATGTTTTCAAATTCATTCACATTTTATTCTTTTTTCATTGTTAAATTGTCACCAGCCAAGAGGTCCTTGCCTCTCCCCACCCCAGACAGAAATCAAGAGAGGAGGCAAAACAGATTAAAAAAAGAAGAGGTTTGCCCTGATCAGCATGGTTCACTTGATTGGGCATTGCCCCACAGAAAGAAAGATCATTGGTTCAATCCCCCATGATGCACATGCCTAGGTTGTGGGTTCAGTTCCAGTCAGAGGGTGAGAGAAGCAGCCAATCTGTTTCTCTCTCACATTGATATTCCTCTCTTTCTTTCTTTTTTTTTTTTTTCTCCTTTCCCCTCTCTCTGAGGGTAAATACATAAAATCTTTAAAAGAAAGAAAGAAAGAAAGAAAGAAAGAAAGAAAGAAAGAAAGAAAGAAAGAAAGAAAGAGAAAGAAAGAAAGAAAGAAAGAAAGAAAGAAAGAAAGAAAGAAAGAAAGAAAGAAAGAAAGAAAGAAAGAAAGAAAGAAAGAAAGGTTTACTGAAAACAAGATGGAGAGAAAGGAGAAAGCGAGGGAGCTTGATGCACCAAGGAAGCACACATCAGCAGTTTGGGCTCCTGGGATGCCGCTGGGGTCTGCCTTTTGCAATGTTGGCCTCCCTCGTGCAGGTACAGAGTAGATTGTTTTCTCATTCAGATTCCTGGCACTGGCTTGTGCAGGCACTTTGGTTTGGGGGCTGCCTAAAGAGAAACTTTAATCTTATCTAGGAGAGGCTCATGAAGTAACTGAAGAACATTCCTATCCATCTGTTTTTTTAATTTCTTTTTTTTATTGTTCTATTACAGTTGTCCCAATTTTTCCCCATTGCTCTCAACTGCCCCACTCCCACAGTCAGTCTTCACCCTGTTGTCTATGTCCTTTGGTCGTATATACTAGTTCCTTGACTAGACCCTTCCTCCTCTTTCCCACTTCTCCCCCTCCTCCCTCCCCTCTGGTCACTGCCAGTCTGTTTCTTGTTTCCATGCCTCTGGCTCTATTTTCCTTCTTTGCTTGTTTCATTCATTAGTTTCCTGTATCAGGTGAGATCATTGGGTTTTTTGTCCTTCACCACCTGGCTTATTTCACTAAGCATAATCTTAAAAGAGGCTCAACCTGTCTCAAAATAATATTTCAGCTGAATAGCATTGTACCACATTTTGTTTGTCCAGTTATCAGTTGATGGACATTTAGGTAGTTTGTACTTTTTGGCCATTGTGAATAATGCTGCCCTGAACATTTATGTACAAATTGCTGTGTTGATATATGTTTTCATTTCACATTGATATACACTAAGGAGCAGAATTGCTTGTCATGTGGTAACTCTATATTTAGCATTTGTAGGAACTGCCCAACTGTTTCCCAAGGTGGCTTAACAATTCCCATTCTTATCATTTGTGTCTAAAGATTCCAGTTTCTCCTATTAACTCCTGCTATAGTCTTTTTTATTATAGCCGTTGTATTTGGTATGGAGTGGTATCCCACCATGATTTTGATTTTGATTTCCCAATGACTTGACTAAATATGTTAAATATCTTTTTATGGGCTTGTTGCTCATTTGTATGTCTTCTTCAGAGAAAAAGCCATTCAAGTGCTTTGCCCATTATTTAATTGGGTTGTCTTTTTATTATTGAGTTGTAAGAATATACGTATTCTTTATATATTCTGGATACAAGTTCCTTACTAATTTATAATTTAAAAATATTTTCTCCTATTCCGCAGGCCACCTTTTTTACTTTCTTGATGGTGTCATTTGATGCACAAAGGTTTTTTTAAAAATGAAGTTCGATCTATTTTTCCTTAAAAAAAAGATTTTATTTATTATTTTTAGAGAGAGGGGAAGGGAGAGAGGCAGAAAGGGAGAGAGACATCAACGTATGGTTGCCTTTCACCTGCCTCCAGCTAGACCTAGCTAGAGATCTGGCTTGCAACCTGGTTATGTGCCCTGGCTGGGGAATCGAACCAGTGACCTTTGGGTTCACAAGCCAGGGCTCAATCTCTTTTTTCTTATGTTACTGTGGCTTTGGTGTCATATTTAAGAAGCCATTACCTAACCCAAGGTTGTGAATAATTTATACCTATGTTTTCTTCTAGGAATTTTATAGTTTTATCCCTTAAATTTCAGTCTATAATGCATTTTGAGTTAATTTTTGTGTATGGTGTGTATTCTTTTGCCTATGGCTATCCAATTGTCACAGCAACATTTGTTGAAAAGACTACTCTTTCTCCTATTGAATTATCTTGTTTGCTTTGTCAAAATCAATCAAAAAATATAAATGTGTATTTCTGGAACCTGAATTAATCTTTCAGTGATCTATTATTATTATTATTATTAGCTTCCTTATAACAGTATGACAATGTCTTGATTACTATGCTTGGTAAGAGGTTTTGAAATCAGGAAGTGTGGAGGACCCTGACCCCCTATAAAATCTCCCAGTGCGGCAGATGAAGTAATACCATTCCAAACAGTTCTGTGTGAGGAGAAGATCTGGCCAGTGGCTCAAGGCCAAAGGCCCCATTCTTTGTTCCCAAAGGTTTTTTATTGAAAAGGGTAAACCTGGAGGCGTGTAGCTTGTCAATCAGTGCTAATCATGCTAATTACAGGGAAATGGGAAAACAAGTGAGGGGACAGGGAGATCTCACTCAGGTCAGGATGTGCATTCAAATTTTAAAGATTTCTGCAGCTGATAAAACAAAGAATTAGGCAAAGTGAGAGAACAGTCCGGGCTTCATAGTAACTAAAGTATTTTCCCATGACCTAGTCCCCCTACCCACAGGGCCACTAGTTTTACATGGAAACATGTATGTACCCAGCATTCCCAGTTTTCCAGTTGGGACTAATAGGTCTAGCCTGGCCCATGCAGCACTCCATGTTTCTGTGTTTTTCCCAGGTGGACCCCAATAAGAAAGTATGAGCCCCCAACTCTATATTTCTTTTTCAAGATTTCAGTATTGTTTTGGCTGTTCTAGGTCACTTGAATTTCCATGAAAATTTAGAATTAGCAGTCTCATTTTCTGCAAAATTTCCAATAGAGGTTTTAATAAGGATCGCATTGAATCTGTAGCTCAATTTGAGAATAATGCCATCT
The DNA here is from genome assembly GCA_004026585.1 of Noctilio leporinus. Taxonomy (NCBI): domain Eukaryota; kingdom Metazoa; phylum Chordata; class Mammalia; order Chiroptera; family Noctilionidae; genus Noctilio; species Noctilio leporinus. The sequence goes on along the minus strand of PVIW01005821.1, from coordinate 71,578 downwards.
TAATGGTATTAATTTTTTCAATGTACGAGGTCTGTCCAGAAAGTCACCAGCCACATAATATGAAAAATAGAGACATTTCTTGAAGAAGATACAAGATTCAAGAAACATTACACATAGGACAATGACATCTCAGTCCCCTTCAAAGCAGGCACCTTGGGACCTCACACAGTTCTCTCAATCACCATCAGCTGCCCCATCATATTTTCCTGAATCTCATTGATGTCCTGAAATCTCTTTCTTTTCAAAAGTGATTTTAGTTTGGGGAAAAGCCAGAAGTTGCAAAGCACCAAATCATGGCTGTAGAAGGCCGGAGTCATGGGGTTGACTTGACGTTTTTGCAAAAAAACCGCATGAGACATGATGTATCAACAGGTAGGTACCTTGTCAGCTTCAACTAGTGATAAAGCTGCCATCACTAATGACCCATAGCTGTGGCCTTCTGAATCATCTGAATAGTTTTCACAGAGGAATGTTTAAGCTTCTTGAAAAAATCGATGCAGATCCATTGCTCTATTCACTCAGTCATTTTGAATGTGATGGCCACACTGTATGTATGCTCACTCAATGGCATCTAAGGCTCCCACTGACCAGTACAATGAAGTCAACATTGTTCATGCATTCACATTCTAATCCACTCTCCTTGGTTGCCAGGCTACATAGATGTATAGATGTTGTGCAAACAATTCTCATTATATTAAAAATGGCTGGACTTCTTCTGGACAGGCTTTTTATAAACAGGATATATATATATATATATATATATATATATATATATATATATCTCCTGTTATGTATATTAGATAATATAGATATTTAAATTTCTTTTAACAATGTTTTATAGTTTTCAGTATACAAACCTTCTATTTAATTGGTTAATATTATTTCTAGGTATTTTGTTATTTTGCTTCTATTAAGAATGGGGTGGTGGGTGGGGAGGGGGACAGAGGGGAGCAAAAAGGGGATGAATGTAATACAACAATAAAATTTAAAAAAAAAATCAACCATAAAAAAAAAAGAATGGGATTATTTTCTTAATTTTATTTTTTTATTATTTATTGCTAGAGTATAGAAACAAAATTGATTTTTGTATGCTAACTTTGTATATTGCCACACTACAAAATTCATTTATTAGTTTTAACAATTTTTAAATAGATTCTTTAGAGTCTTCATATAGCAGATCATGTCATCTGCAGAGATAGTTTTACTTCTTTCCCAGTGTGGTTTAGAGGGGGTTTTACATGTTTTTACCTCCTTTGTCACTTTCTTACTCTCTTCCTCATAAATTCCCAACTGTTTTTAAGTGAAATAGAAATGTCCAGTGTGACATTGTAAGGATCAAATAAGTTAATACACATTTAAAGTTATTAAACCAGTACCAGCCAAAGAGTAAATATATGGTTATTATTATCAGTGTCATCATTACGATTAGTCACTGGCTCCTTCTCCATTTACAATACTCATTACATACCGTGTGTATATCTGGGTGTTTGGAGGAAAAATATTTATAAGTAAAAGGAGATAGTTATTGCCTTCAAGGATTTTGGAGTTAATAAAGGAATAAGGAGAGTACAAGAAGAACTGGAATGCTGGTGAGCTGTGTTTGATTGCTGGCCTCCTTAGGTGTCCAGGCCAAGAATGATAGAGTTAACAAACACAAAAGCACAATCAAATACTGAAATGTGTACAGCACAAATGGCTAATACATGCTAAATATTAAATAATGTTAAATAAATATTACGATTGCTCTTTACCTGAGAAGCCACCTTGCCCCTTGAACCTAAGATCCTATGTCCCAGAGATTCTATCCATCTGGTAGATTTTCAGTTTATCTGAGTCACTACCACAAATCCAATTCAGTCAACTATTCTCTCTCCCCTGAGTTACTGTGGCATTCATCTGTTTATCCCATATCCACTCATGTTCCTGAATATATCATCCCCAGTCCATCGCATCTTGACACAACTTACAGGACCCTTGGGTCCATCATCTGCCCTACTAGACTATAAGATCCTTGACAATAGTCTTTGGCTTATATTTTTTCATATGTCCTGTGATCAGCCAGAAACTCATTGTTACATAAATGAATAGTTTTAAAAAATAAAACATTGAGAAAATTATAAAATTTAACATCACAGACTTAAACTATCAAACATCAGAGTTGAAATATGAGCATCTGAGCCAACAGCTTCCCTCAATAACTCACGGTGAGTTGGCGTTGGTTAGCCAAGACCACACTCAAGTTGGCTGCCTTGGTGCCATGTTCTGGGCTCCTTGCACTGACCTTCCTTTGGATCTGGAATTAATATAGCGCTAAAGTGTGTCACAGGGCTATTGCTAGAAATCACTACCTTCTTCTGGACTAATCTCTATGAATATCGGACACACTGAAGCCACATGGCTGCTCAAGAGAGCCAGTGCTAAAGGGGAGCAGCTTAGACAAGAACCTAGTATAAAGGAAACATGGACATGGACAACAGGGGGGATTGACTTTGGGGGGAATGGGTGGGTGGGGAGGGGGACAGAGGGGAGCAAAAAGGGGATGGATGTAATACAACAACAATAAAATTGAAAAAAAAAGAGAGAGAGAGAGAGAGCCAGTGCTCATCGGTTTCAGAGAAACTGTCCTCAGGGACTTATCTTTCTCCTGGAAGGCTCTGATTAGAAATCATAGAACTGGCCAATCTTTGTCTTTATGTTCTTCACACCAGCCTGGCACTCTGTCAGCTTTCTTTTCTCATCAACCATAGGAGCACATTCCAATGTTTGCTGCTGGGACAGTATTCATGGTATGATTCCTGGCACCAAGATCATGCCATTGACAGGTTATACCTAATTCTTCACTTGAACAACTTGCTTAACATCTATGAGTCTCAATGTAGCCACTTTTAAATCAGGATAAAAATCATAAATATCTGATGAGGTTATTGTGAAGATTAAATGAGAGGAAATGTATACTGTGTATACTGAGTTTAACATTACATTGTAAAGATCTTATGAATGTCAGCTATTCTTAGTTTTTATGTTTTGTTTTAAAAACAGGATTTGGGGTAGCTATGAAAACATGAGCAAAATTACAAAAGAAAACCAGAGTCAAGAAGAATATTGCATTACCCCCAGAGAATGAGTATTCTAGCTTTATTATATCAGATAACAACTTGGCCATTCATTCATTCATCCATTTGCTGAATCAGCACTTAACTTTGAGCATCTCTCAGGTTTGGCAAAATACATGAAGGAGTAAGAAACTTGTTTATGATTCATGTAGGGGAGAAGAACCCAAAGATACCCAAATGAAACACAGTGTGGCAGGAAATGTCAAAGAAAGTGGAGAAGGGCTTGCCTGGGGGAGTAGCTCTCATATAGGATGAGCTGAGATTACAGTTACTTCCTGTTTTGATCATATTTGCTCATATTTCAGCAACCACCTTGGGGCTGAATGTGGCAAAGCAAGAAGATGGCCAGGATTAACACTCAATACTCCCACTCCCACCTTACTGCCCCAGCCTGCAGTAAGGACCACAGACAGAGATCTTGATCAGCTTGAAAACGGCCTCAACAGGTAAGATGGGCTTTATATTTTATGCAAAGAAAAGGTTATTCTCATAACTGATCTATAATGCAGGGGAACAATGCCTCTGCCTGTGGCCAACCACAGGTCAGTGGGCTAGGACTATTCACAATGTGCCTTCTAACTTCATTTTTCATCTCCCTGAATCTTAACTACATGCACTGAAGTAGTTTTTGTTCTTATTTTAGAGGTGTGGGGAAATAAGGGTCAAAAAGTTACATAACTTCTAGAAAGTAACAAAATGAAGATTCAAATGTAGCAGATTCAATTCCACTGTAGAAACTTCTCCAAACCACCACACTTCCCCAGGTATGCAACATGTGTGAACTCTCCATACTGTATTCTCTATGTGTGAACCAGACATTGTCCTGAGCCCTAGGGATGCCTTGCTACTTCAAGGGGCAGGTCAAGATTTACCCTGTGCTCATGGGCCCGTAAGAAGTGGGCTGTGTCCTGCCAACAAACCCATTAACCCCATCGACGATATCCCAACACACGCACACACACACCTATAAGAAAATCTGTGGCCTTGAATTCTACTTCAAGCCTGGTTGCTAACTTACTAGAAAATTTGGGAAAATTCACCTTAACCTTTCCATACCTCAGTTTGTTCAATTGAAAAATGGAGCAGCATTATTTTCCAAGTTTCTGACTTACTAGTGAGGAAATGGGAAAGTGCTTATTTGGTACAAGTGGACTTACATTTTCATATTTCTTAAATTCCCAATGAGTTGATTGAATGGAATGATGAGAAACTTTACTTCCAATATTTATGTTATTTTTGTCCTAAATATATAACATGAAAAATTTCTCTTTCCCATAATAATTGCATATTATCTGATGGCAAAAAAAAAAAAAAAAAAAGTAATGACAGCCCTGGCTGGTAGCACAGTGGTTAAGGCACCAGCCTGTGAACCCAAAGGTCGCAGGTTTGATTCCCCAGCCAGAGCACATAACCAGGTTACAGACCAGGTCTCCAGCCAGGTCTGTGGCTGGAGGCAGGTGAAAAGCAACAATACATTGATGTCTCTCTCCCTCTCTGCCTCTCTCCCTTCCCCTCTTTCTAAAAATAATAAAATAAAATCTTTTAAAAAAGAATAAAAAAAATAAAAATTAAAAAAAAAAAAAAAGTTAATCAGATAGAAGGTGTAGTATTCTTTCATGTGTGCCCTGGGCAGTGGTTATCTCACGCTGGAGTATAATGGCTCAGATACAATCCTGAATTGCTTTCAGTACTTTGGAAGCACAAGGTGGAACTTCTTATGGTCTCCTGAAGTCAAAGTTCAGTTTCTGAAACAATAGCTTTTTATATATGTCAATTACTATTCCTGAAACAATAGCTTTTTACATACATCAATTACTAAGTTTATTAGCTATTACCTGAAACTGAACTTTTTCCAACATTTGAGTTGCCCATCAACATCACTAGCATTGGGACCTCATCCATCGTTCCTACTCATTTGTCTCTTCTTGCTCTAGGTTCTTGGTTCCAGCTCCTTAACAAACTCTGTTAATAGGTGATGGACAACAATTTCTAGGGAGATTGAGTCTCTGTTATTGAAAATACATGCAACCCTGACCAGTGTGGCTCGGCAGGTTGGGAGTCATTCTGTAGAGTGAAGGGTTGCTGGTTTGATTCCTGGTTGGGGAATGTGCCTAGGTTCTGGATTATTCCCAAGCAGGGGTGTTTGCAGGAGGAACCTGGCTGATCCATGTTTCTCTTTCTCTCTTTTTCCCTCCTTTCCCATTACTCTAAAAACAAAATACAATTTTGGGGAAATATAAAAGAAAATTTATGCAGCTTTTGGACACCCCTCCCCCATTAGTTTCAGCAGAGTGAAAGGAAAAATGATAGAATAGGCCATGAATTTAAAAGATTTGGCCAGCTGCCAACAGGTGGGCTGTGACCAAGATGGAGTCAGCCCCAAGTAGCAGCGAAGTAAAGATTTTTAATAGGTGGGGGAGTTGAAGGGACTTTCAAAGGTATAGATGGGGCTAGTGATAGGGAAGTAGGCTCTGAGAACAGGGAAGTTGCTAAAATCTTGTCAGCAGAAAAAGATATCTTTGTGAAACAGGATAACCACAGGGCATAGACAGTTACTGGTGTCAGTAGCTATTGGGGGCAGCATACTTATTGGGGGTTTGCTGAAATTAGACCTGAATTCCTAGAACCCAGATCTTATGTCTAATCTTAGGTATTGCCATACGTTCTTGGGGCCCCCAAAATGTCTTCAGGTTCCTTCCTTGCCAACTTTCAGGAAAGCAACCTTTATCCCTTACCTGGAAAGACTGCCATGAACAACATGACCAAGCAGGTACCAGGCCACTTCTCCAAGAGACTCTTATTGGCTTCAAAAGTTGACCTTAATTCCTTAAGGCATTTTGGTGACATCCAGAGTCCAAGCATGACTCTTTCAATTATGATGTTCCAGACAAAGACTTGGTTAATAAAACCACATTTGGAAACTGGTACTATTATATACAAAGAACATATTTTTATTGGGTTTATGCAAGTATACATATTACCATGAAAATAATACTCACTCATTAACTTGCTGAATTTTGACTTCTGGTCAAGATGAAGGTGTAGGTAGACACACTTTGCCTCCTTGAGCAACCACAGAGAGAATTACAACTAAACCTCAAAACAAATAATGCCAGGACTGTCATAAAATCAAACTGTATGGAAGTTCAAAAACCAAAGATGTAAAGAAGCCATATTCATCCAGACAGGTAGGAAGGGCAGAGATGGGCAGAGAGGTGCGGAGATACACTATGGCACAGAGAGGCAGCAACGGCAGTGGAATGGACAATCTCACATTTGCATGTGATAGATAAAAATCAGAAGGACTACCTTGGGAGCCAGCAATCCTAGCCCCAGGCCAGATTGTGCATCCTAAGATTTCAGTGCTATGAAGGTAAACCTCCATAACTTCTAGCTGTAAAAACCAGTGGGTATTGATGGAAGAAACTACGAGATTTTCGGGAGACTACACTTGAAGGGCCTACATGATCTTAGAGTATATGCAAACCCACCTACTCTAAGATTCACCACTAGGGCAACACATCATAATTAAAATGCCAAAGGTAAAAGATAAAGAGAGAATCTTAAAACCATCAAGAGAAAAGCACAGAGTTACTTGCAAAGGGGTTCCTATAAGGCTATCAGCTGATTTATCAAAAGAAACTTTGTAGGCAAGAAGGGATTGGCAAGAAGTATTCAGTGATGAAAAGCAACCAAGATTACTCTATCCAGCAAAGTTATCACTTATAATGGAAGGGCAGATAAATTGCTTCCCAGACAGGTAAAGCTAAAGGAGTTCATCATCACCAAGCCCTTATTATATGAAATGTTGAAGGGACACATTTAAGAAAAGATCAAAACCATCAGTGTTAAAATGGCAACAAATTTACAACTAACAACAACTGAGTCTAAAGGACAAAAACAAACTAAGCAAATAACCAGCACAGGAACAGAACCATAGGTATAGAGATCATTTGGAGGGTTATCAGCTAGGAGGGGAGAAAGGGACTTTGTGGGGAAAGGTGCAGGGGCTATAAAGCACAATTGGTAGGTACAGGATAGACAGGGGAATGTTGAATAGTATAGGAATAGGAGAAGCCAAGGAACTTATATGCATGACCCGTGGACATGAACTGGGGTGGAGCATTGCTGAAGGGAAGAATACCAGGTAGAGGAGAGGGGCAGAGGGGGGAAAATGAGGCAACTGTAATAGTACAATCAATAAAATATATTTTTTAAGAGTTGCCAAATTTTGGAGGGATTAGGTAGGAAGAAAAATATAAATGTTTGAATGGTCAGTGATGCAAGCTGTGAAAAATTCACAAAGAAAAGAAAGTGTAAAAAGGAGTTTGTTTATTCAGCTTCAAAGAAAGGAGAGGGACATGGTGTGGAGAGATACAACAGCAGAGAAATACATAGAAACAGATGTGTTTACTTGTGCCTGCAGGTGACCTTATTAATGATGAGGGCATCAACCAGATGCCCTAAGAATTAATTTAACTCACTGAGACAGGATACTCAATAGAAAGTCCAGTTGAAAGAGCCACACTGGAAGAGAAAGAGAAAGCATGTTTGAAAGAAAAAGCCTGTTTGACCCATGGATATATTTACTCCAGGCTCTGAGGGTGGCCTTACTAATGACTAGGGTACCTGCCAGATACCCTGGGAATGGATTTATCCCACTCAGACAGGGGACTCAATTCCATGCCTGCCCATGGCCTTACCAATGACAAGAACATCAAACAAAGGGCAAGGAATAGGTCCTGACATCAGGAGTAATTGATTACTGACTCACTGGAACCCATGTTCCAGGTGTTACCTGGGGACAGCTGTGTAGGGTGATTCCATGTCCAGAGGGCAGCCTGGCCTTCTATTTCAGCATTGACAAAATGAATCTTGATGAAGGATTTATTCCACAGCTGACAGGTAGGTTTTCCCACACTGATAAGGGCAAGCGAGTGCAATGAAAACAACTCCAGGTACCATCAGAGTCATCAAAGAATATTACCAGAGAGAAATCGGGTGGAAGAAAGGATAATGAAGCCTGAGGTTCCTTTCTTTACAAATTTTTAAAACTTTTGCAACCTTTACAAACCTTTCTGTAACTTCCACAAACTTTCTTATCCCTTTAGAAATAACAATTTAAAAGAAATCACTTTTAATCCTTGTCCTTCAAAATTTCATCTCCATGCCTTCTTTCCAACTCAATTTGAACTTAACTTTTAGAAATCTCAATTTCCATAATGACCAAAAAGTAAGCAACAAACATTATGTGGATTGACTTATGAACACTTCCCATGACAGTTAGAAACATAGGTTTCTCTGTTGACAAACGCACTCTCACTTTAAGAAACACATCACCAATAAGGCACAAGACATTTGTCTATAGCTTCAAATCTACTCCATATCCTTTTTGTAATAAAATACCCAAGACAAGGTCTAGCAGTCTATGTTTTGGTATTTCATGTTATTTCTAAATACCTAGACATTCAACAATGTTTATCGGAATTTACTAATTTAGAAATAGCTGAAATAAGTTAACTTGATTTGCTCAGATATAGCTAAGGTTTTCCCCCTTTTGATAAGAATTATCTCCCCCAAATTATTATTTTTAAAAGATTTTATTTATTTATTTTCAGAGGGGAAGGGAGGGAGAAAGAAAGGGAAAGAAGCATTGATGTAAGACAGAAATATCAGTTGGCTGCCTCTCACACAGCCCCCAGCCAGGGACCTGGCCCACAACCCAGGCATGTGCCCTGACTGGGAATTGAACCAGAGACCTTTTGGTTCACAGGCCAGTGCTTAATCCACTGAGCCATACCAACCAAGGCCCAAAATTTTTATTTTAGATCTTATTTTAAATTACTCTCTACATAAGAGTTCTTGAAGAAGGCCAGGTATTTGCATTTCAAAAATGTAGGGAAAGAAAAGAAAGCTTCTCCTAGAAGGACTTTAATTTCACCAGGTGAAGGGGCAGAGAAGGAGCTTGAGTTTAAAATGTAATTTTTGCTCTGCATTAAGAGACAGGCCAATTTTTCCTAGGATTTAACAGCTCCCAGGTCTTCAAGAGGAGAATATAATGTTTATAGCCTGGAGGGAGGTGAGATTTTCTCCTTCTTTGTACCCTTGTTTTTACTTAATGTGGGCATAGTGGAGCCAAGCCTAAGTCCAAACAAGAATTGAATGCAGGACTTGGGTTAGGTAGATAAGAAACAGCATCACTCCTGCTGGATAATATTGATTTAAAGAGCATGGCCTTCCCCAGCTGGTGGCTCAGTGGAGAAGGCACCAGCCTGTGAACCCAAAGGTCGCTGGTTCAATTCCCAGTGAGGGCACATAACCAGGTTGCAAGCCAGGTCTCCAAGCCAGGTCCATAGCTGGAGGCAGGTGAAAGGCAACCTTACACTGATGTCTCTCTCTGCCTCTCCCCTTTCCTCTCTCTCTGAAAATAATAAATAAAATCTTAAAAAAAAAAAAAAAGCAAAGAGCATGGCCTTAAGGGTTAATAGTGCCACTCAGCTGGAAAACAAATGGGGCGGGGGAGGGAGTTAGAGTGAGGCAAATTTGAATGAAAAGGCAGAGTTAGAAGAAAGAGGCCTGGAATCCCTGCTGAAAGTTAAAATCTTATTTTCTTCTCCAGAACTAAACCTAGGTAGGGGGTCAAGATGGTAACAGTAAAGGTCAAGTTGGAGGGTAGTATTATAGTTAAGAGATCCATCCATGGGCCAGATTTCCTGGTCACCCAGTCTGCATTTGAGGCCAGGCCATGCTGCAATAAAAAAATCAAGCTCCAACAACAATAAAGTTTAAAAAAAAAATCAAGCTCTTTGGCTTGAGGTCAGTAAGTCCCAGAGCCTTCAAGTTCTTAAGTAGACATCCCAAAGGGCAGTCCTTGGGCAGGGTTGATTGAGTATTGCCCTTGTTGAGAACTATGAAAAAGGGAAGGATATCTCAGGGATAAGAACAAATGAGGGTGGAGGAAGATTTGAGAAGGGCATCCCCAACTCTTATAACCTAGAGATCTGTGGCCTTGAGCATCCTTGAGCCTGCATGCAGACCATATCCAGGCACCCTAGACCCCAAGAGCAGACCAAATCACTAACTAAGGCTGTCTTAGAGGACTCCAGCCAAGATGAAGGCATAGGTAGGCATGCTTTGTCTCCTTCCACAACCATAACAAGGATTATATCAAACTAAAAACAACCTGAATTACCAGAAAATCAAACTTCATGAAGTCCAACAAACAAAGATATAAAGAAGTAATACCCTGGCTGGTGTGGCTCAGTGGATCGAGTGCCTGCTTGTGAACCAAAGTGTCGCTAGTTGGATTCCTAATCAGGGCACATGCCTGGGTTGCGGGCCAGGTCCCCAGTTGGTAGCACTCAAGAGTCAACCACACATTGATGTTTCTCTCCCTCTCTTTCTCCCTCCCTTCCTCTCCTTCTCTAAAAATACATAAACAAAATATTTTTTAAAGAAGTAATACTCATACAGACAATGCCACAATGTGGTGAATCCCATCACTGATGAATACTTAAGGCTCCACCCACTACAATGTAACAGGTGCAACAGTTCTATCAAAGACACAGAGGCAAACACAGAAGACCGTCAAGTTGAGACAGAGAAGTATAACCCCAAAGAGGAAGCAGATCAAGGTTCCAATGGGATAACTAAGTGATGAGGAAACAGTCAACCTAATGGACACAGAGTTCCATTATTACACTGGTAATAATGATGCTCACAGACTTGACAGACATGCTTGTATATCTATGTATGCTACTCTGTATGCTAGACAGAGTACAGCAAATACATAAGGAAAAAAGTGAAAGCTATACTAAGTGAAATGAAGAAAATCCACACAAAACCAATGGGGAAGAGGAGGATGCTGGGGATCAAATCAAAGATTTGGAACTTGAGGAAGAAATAAATAGTCAACCACTACAGAATAAAGAAGCAAGAATTGGAAGAAAGAAGAAAAAAAAAAGAGGAAAGGCTTAGGAAACTCTGGGACAACTTTAACTGTAACAACATCTGAAGCATATGGGTGCCAGAAGGAGAAGAGGAAGAACAAGAATTAAAAACTTATTTGAAAAAATAATGAAGGAAAACCTTCCTAATTTGGAGGAGGAAATAAACATGCAAGTCCAGGAAGCACAGAGAGTCCCAAACAAGCTAGATCCAAAGAGGACAACATCAAGACACATTATAATTAGAATACCAAAGGTTTAATATAATGAAAGAATCATAAAAGCAGCAAAAGAAAAGAATAGAGTTACCTACAAAGGGCTTCTTATAAGACTGTCAGCTGATTTCTCAAAAGAAACTTTTCAGGAAATAAGGGGCTGGCAAGCAGTATTCAAAGTGATGAAATGCAAGGAATTACAACTAAGTTGATTCTATTCAGCAAAGCTATCATTTAGAATGGAAGGGCTAATAAAAAGTGCTTCCCAAACAAGGTAAAGCCAAAGGAGTTCATCATCATCATTGAGCCATTATTATACAAAATGTTAAAGGGACATATTTAAGAAAAAGAAGATCAAAACTATGAACATTAATATGACAACTAACTCACAACTATCAACAACAGAGCCTTAAAAAATAAAAATAAAACTAAGAAAACAACCAGAACAGAAACAGAATCATAGGTACAGGGATCATTTAGAGGGTTATTGGCTGGGAGGGGAAGGGGAATAATGGGGAAAATAGTGCAGATATTAAGAAGCATAATTGGTAGGAACAAAATAAACAGTGGGGCGGGGGATGGGTATTAAGAATAGTATAGGAAAGGGTGAAGCCAAAGAACTTACATGTACAATCCATAGATGTGAATTGAACTAAGCGGGGTAGGCTTGCTAGAGAGTAGGAGGGTACTGGGTAGAGGGGGGGAAAGGGGGTAAGATTGGGACAACTGTAATAGCATAATCAATAAAATACTTTTTAAAAAGCTTTCTTAGAGTCAGGCATCTATAAGCCCCCAAAACAGACCAAACCCCGGAGGGAGACTGTTGACAGCATCCCTCCCAGCTGAACCCCCAGGAAAGGCCCAGTTTGTTCCAATGTTATCTTTGGCTGTAGGGAGCAGTTAGCTCTGTTCTTGCTTTCCAATCATTTCCAGTCCTTGGGACATAAGGTCAGAAGAGTAAAGTGGCAGTCATGTTTAACAAGGTCATAGCCCTGCTCAGCGAATGGTACCATGATAGCAAATGGCACTGGCTTTATCCTTTCAGGGCACAGCAGTAAAGTCATCATGCTGACCTAAACAATGGTTTCATAACTGACAGCTCTTAAAAGGTGCTTAACTACTCCAAGCCTCAGTTTCCTCATCTGCCCAATGTACTAGTACTTGCCTCCAAGGGCTGCCATGGGGTTCAAGCTCGTTAAAGTTCATAGCACAGTCCCTGCCTGTAGAAGTGCTCCAAAACACTCACTATCAGTTTTGGAAATGATTCCCCCTCCCGTGGGCCTTCTCTGTGTTCCAGGCTGGACACCTTCTCCTCCTCAAAGAGCCCCAGCTGTTCTGGAAATGCCTCTTTCCTGTCTGTGTCCCAGTCATGCTTTCTCAGTTTGACCATTAGCCAAATCTCTCAGAGCCACACTTGAAGACTTGCCCAACTGCTCATTTGGGAAAATCTTGTTGACAGATTAATTCAGAATTCCATGGAAACTCTGCATAAATTTCAGAGAGAGAGACAGAGAGAGAGAGAGAAACAGAGAGAGAGAATGCTTCTTTAAAGAGAGGAATGCTATGCTTTATCTTGTGGAGGCAAGAGTGGGTAAACAGATGGAAATTTCCAGAATAGACCCAATGGCATCACGAAGGATTGAGGACTGTGTTCAGGCGGGGAGTGGAACAATGGGGTCCAGGTCCCTCCCCCACTTCCCAATGCAGCCCAGCATCTGTCTAGTCAAAGAGTAGTTTTCCCTGTAAGATTTATTTGAACACAGGACTCTGGAACATATAAGAAAATATTATGAAGTTTCAAGTCATTATTTTAGGGGAGAAAATGGTATTTCAACAAACCATAAATCTTGGCCTTCTTTTAGAATGCTTTTGGGAGAAATAATTGTGAATGTGTCCTTAAATATTAATCACTCTGTCTTCAATGATATCCAGAAGCTGTGCTGGGAGCCTGCATATTGGGGTGTCCCTTTGCTGAGTTCCCCAAGAAGGTAGAGACACCATGGCCTTCTCTCCTGAGAAAGCCCTACCCCCAGGTTTTTTACCAAATTGGAGACCAAGGTTTCTGTTTCTCTTTTTAAATCATTGGGGTCATTTTCCTAGTGAACAGTTATAAGGAAGAATGAAAATATTTTATTTGAACAACAAAAAAAAAAGTTTATTGAAAATACCAAAATAAAAAGTCTGAAAATTTTCTTTTCTATTTAGATCTGTTTAGTTGAGTCAATTATTTAAGAGCTTCCTGGTATATTTTTGAAGATGACACAACGGGGAAAGACTTCAGAATCTAAGACAGAACATTTTGGCTAGAACTGAGGGTACTCCAGGCCCTAGCCCAATGTCCTGGGGTAGCTATTTTAGGTGAGTTTGGGGGAAAAGGGGTCTGTCTATGTCCTACAGAGAAGACATTTTCTCCATGTTGATCTCTGAGCAGAGCCTAAAGCAATTATCACCAAAGAAAATTGTTACCAGAGAAACCCTGGTTCTTCTTGCCAATTCAATAAAGAATTATAGATTGCAAGTCTAGTAGCATGCAAGCAAAGTTTATTACTGCTAAGTTCTAATGGGAGAGCAGAAGCAAGGGTAGCAAAAGCAGAGTGGCCAGAAGCTGGGTGGCCAGCACCCAGGTGGCCAGAGGCCAGATGGCCAGGGGCATCCCATATGGCCAAGGAGAGCCAAGAGAGAGGGAGTCTTTTGTTCTGAGGACTTATATAGTTGATGGGATAGGGGTGAGGGAGTCACATATTGATTGCAAGTAGAGGTGGTGCCAGGTTTTCCCCAGGGAGATGAGACGAGATTACCCAAAAGTAAGTGTGGTGGTGGTGAGGTGGGGTGGGGGGTTTTCTGTTGGCCCAGATCCCACTCTTGTTCTAGACTCTATTTGTTCATTTTGCATAAGTGATGGGAGGCAGGCAATTAACCAAAGTTGTTTTATGGGCATTTCTTTGGGCACTGTAAACCCCTCCTATTTCCCTTTCCAGGACTTGGGATGAATACACAGGGTTTTCCTTTTCCCAGCTAGTGGAAATGACACACACAGACATTCATCCTGCACTACTATATAGTTTACTTGTGTTGTTCAGAATGCTGGCAGTCTTATTGAACATGGCTCAGGACCACTGGGTCAACAGGTAAGACATATCTTCCTTTGCTTCTAGCCTCCTGTATTAAGTTCTTTGTTAGATTGCAATGGTGAGGATCCTGCCTTTATTTCCCCTCTGGCTGCTCATTCCTACCTGCTACCTAAATGCTAAAAGGCATTGCTGATCAACCAGGACACTAGCTGCTGGCCGGTAACAGCAGTGCAGTCTCAGAGCTCTTCATATGCTATCTCCCGCAACAAAATCATCTTCAGTTGCTTGCCCACAGAAGGCAAGAAAGCAATGACTTCAGTTCCCTGAGCACAGGCAGCCAATGTCAGTGCATGCTGATCACTCAAGTTCCTCAGGATTTGGGAGGGGGAAGAGAAATATAATGTAGCATCATATTCTCCACTCTTGTTCTAAAAGGTCCCTTCTGTTTACTCTCATGTCCCCAAAGTCACTGGAGGAAGACACCAGATGCTCCATTGAGGGCAAAGTGCATCACTACATCTAGTTCTGATGTAACCTCTGTCCTCTTCCAATGACAGAAGAAAGCTTTACCTCACGGAAATCAATTCCTCTTTATAAATAAGCATAGAAGGTGGGCATTATACATTGGGAAGTATCTTGCTAATTACCAAGTTCATGGGGCTTCTTCCTGTAAGACCACCATGACTACCTAGAGCTGGGTCTATGAGTGGGAAGGCAGGCAGCTTCAGGGCTCATTTTGCAGAGGTTGAGGCCTATCATGTCCTTGCTCCAGGCAGGACAGAGTCCGACTCCCAGCCTCTCCTGCCTCTGAATTTCCCTAAAAGCTTCTAGATCCTATTCTTGCATTGATTGCCAAAAGTGTCTCCATTTTCTCAGTACCTATGCATCCTTGGGGACTCAAAATGTCACCTCAGACATTTGGTTCCTCTCTTCTCTTCCACACTTCCCTTTCATCTCAGAGGAGTGACTAATTGGGTTTACTGTTTAAATACTCCAGGCATTTAATAAGGTAGAACCTCTGGCCTAGAAGAAGAAATCATGGTTGGAATTCAAGCATCAAGAGCCAAGTGTGGAGATGCATCTGGAAGAAAGACTCTCTCAGGTTCTATGAACTTACATCATACAAAGCTTTCCCTGTTACCAAAGGAAGAACAATTTGGAAATAGGTTCTTCCATGGTGTCACAGGGAAGAAATTTCAGAGAAACATGTGTAGGAGGGTTTTGAGAGACAGTGGCAACATTTATTAGAGCACCCTTGAAAAGGCTTCAAAAGCACTTCCTGGGCACTCAGTTAGTAGATGGAGTTCACTGTCCCCAGCCCAACAGTCCATGTCTCACCCATGACCAGGTGGCTCAGCTCCATCTTGCTATGGGAGAAGTCTAGCTTTCAGAGCTGCAGGCCCTCATGGGGGCCCACCAGGCCCAGGAGGATCAACAGTACCTGACACTGACCTTGGGCAAGTTACTTAACTTCTCTGTGCCTCATTCCCTATCTGCATATCTGCTGCCAAGACTCAATGGGCCCAGCCAGGTAGCTGGTGGGATCTGGCCCATGGGGCTGCCAGAGAGACTGGGGCCTTCCTGAAGCTCCTCTTTATTTCCTTGGGTTTGGCTTTTCTGTGGCTTGCATCCTTATTCTACCTCATATTTTTATCAGATTTTCCCAGGTGTGCCTCCACCCAGTCGGGCGCCCTTTTGACTCCTACTGTGCATGCCTCAGTAAAGGAATTTTCCCCTCATCACTCTTCCTTCCACTCCATTAACCCGGGAAACTGAACAGCTATTCCCTGGGGTGATTAGACAGCCCGTCTTTCCCGAACACTTGAGCCATTCTCTGGTCTCTGAAACTATAGTTCCCCAATTTAATCAAGCTAAATCAGTTTTCTTCATTCTCTTTGGTTAATACCTAACTAGCTGCCTACAGTAACACCCCCATTCTTCATGACTAAATGTGCCCTCTACACTTGAGCCTATAAACTTAAATAAATATAAAATCCCATTTCCCCCTTTCTTTCCTTTTTGAAGATCAGGAAACAAACTCAGGAAAGGTGAGTGACCAGCCTGCAGAACACCTGGCTAATAGATGCTGGGGTAGGGATTGGACTCAGGCCTCTCACTTTGCTGTCTCTCTGAGTTGAGTGTCATAGGGCCAGTCCACACACAGTTGCTCTCACCAATGCCAGCAGCAGGACTGCTATGAAAGTGGTGTGGGTTTTGCCCTCCTCGCCAAATCTCTGATGTCATGGGTGGGCATTGACTCTTTGCTGCAAATGCAATTAAATCTGGTTTCAAAATGTACCCCACCCCCCATAATTAACAGTAATCAGATTCAGCAGAAACGCTGGGCTGATGGCTTCTTGGTGCCAAGAGCTCCCTGAGGAGCTGCTGGTGGGGACAAAACATGTCCATCTTTGGGATTGCCTCCAGATCTTCCAGGTGCATGTGTTGTGACCATGCTCCAGCCCAATGTCGGTGTGCTGCCACCTCCCACCAACCCCACAGGCCAGCTGCTAGGATCTGAAGGCTGTCTCCTCCTCTTGTAACTGACTTCAGTGCCTTGGAATGTGCATTCCACCTTTGTTTGTATACAGACTATTAGAAGGGTGACTGAATTGTAGCTTCCTAACTATGGCAGAGCCTAACAGGCTCTCTTATATGTATAAGAATGAGATGTGAGTAGTCTTTTATGGGTATAGAGGTAGAATTCAATTAAGTGGTTTGGAAATAAAAAGCTATGACTACACATTGCAGCTAACTGGATGGATCAGAGTCTCTGGTTGCATACCACAGAGGTCAGTTCTCAGCCATGTCCTATTTAACTTTAAATAGTGCCATATATACAGAGGGTAGTTTCATGGAGAGGAGGCAAGCAGGCTTTCAAATGGGATGGAATGATATTCAAACCCCAGCTTTGCCACTGGGCTGTGGGCCCTTGGAAAAGTTACTTAGCCTCTTTGAACCTTGTTTTCCTCTATTATATGATTATTATGTGGATTAAATGATAAAATGTATGTGGCTAGTATACAGTAAGCAGTCAATAAATTCATACAGTTTGTGTATTGCATTTGCAAAGGAGATGGAGTTGTGAGGAAAGACTCACAATTCCAACTCACAAAGATAAATGGAAGGTCCAACACTTACTTCCAACAAATAAATTGTACATGCATAAAACAGGACCATCTGGTTTGGAAGCAGCCATGTTGTAAGACTTCAGGGTTTGGCTGATAGTAGTCAGTGATGGGGGCACCAAAAGCACACGAACTACAAACCCACACACTTACAAAGACATCTGGCTTGGGCACCAGTAGCAGCAGAATGGTCTTTGCCTCTCTGACCGGTCAGGTAGGAATCAGGGACATGATCTCGGGAGAAAGACCATGAGAGAAGAACAGCTGGGTGAACTGAGAGTTACAGCTTGAAAAAGCATTGTAGGAGTGAGAATTGTCCCTTCATGGACAGTGGCCAAGGAGTAGAGGGTGACACCTGACTCTGCATTTCCAGCAGAAGAAAGTAGTCTTGATATGGGGAAGTTGAGGGAGGGGAGAACCTGCTAGCAGTTGGGACTGTGCAAAGATGGCCCCAATGGGGCATGGGATACAGGATTCTGTCTTTTAATCACTCACTGGGGAGTAATGGAACCTTTTTTTCTGAAATTAATTCCTCTTCAGTGGTTATTACCTTGTTAAGAAGGCTGATTAGGTTGTAATATGGCATAAGATAGACTTAACTTCTCTTGCCTAGGCTCTTCAAGACTCACGGAATGAAGAGCAAATCCCTAGAGGGAGGCCAATGCCTAGGATGGCTTTTAATCAGGCTAATCAAATGTCAGCCCAGTTTTTTTTTTTTATCAATATATTTATTTTAATTTTATTGTCGTTGTATTATATCCATCCCCTTTTTACTCCCCTCTGTCCCATTCCCCACCCACCCACTACCCCACAAAGTCAATCCCACTTGTTGTCCATGTCCATGGTTCTTTTATACTAGGTGCTTGACCAAACTGCTCCCCTTCTTTGCCTCTTTCTCCCCCCTCCCCCCACCCCCCTTCCCCCTGCCTAATGACGGTCTATTCACTGTATTCATATACCTGGTTCTGTTTTGCTTGTTGTTTGTTTTGTTCATTGTTGTTCTGAATGGGTGAGATCATGTGGTATTTCTCTTTCACTGACTGGCTTATTTCATTAAGCATAATACTTTCTAGTTCCATCCATGTTGTTGCAAAGGTTAGGAATTCCTTCTTTCTGCTGTGTAGTATTCCATTGTGTAAATGTACCAAAGTTTTTTGATCCAATCATCCACTGATTGGATCAAAGAAAGGGAAGCCCTGGCTGGTGTGGTGCAGGGGATTGAGCACCAGCCTGTGAATGAAAGGGTTACTGGTTTGATTCCATCAGGGCACATGCTTGGGTTATGGGCCAGGTCCCCAGTTTGGGGCACACGAGAGGCAACCACACATTGATGTTTCTCTCCTTCTGCTCCCTCTCTTCCCCACTCTCTAAAAATTAACAAGTAAATATAAAACTAAAATAAAAGGGAAAAAGGAAAACTATTGCCAGGCACACTGGTCTTATTCCATGTAATCCCATAAACACTAGGGAAGGCCTCTTAAAGGTGGTGGCCCTTGATCTTGTCTTAGAACATAGGATTTCTTTAGGCAGACATGAGTTTGAACTAAAATCTTCCTTCTGGAATCATGGGGTAGAAACAGCTGCTATGGTTCAAGGTGGCAGCACCGGGTCCTCCCCTCCTAGTGCTCTGACGAGGGCCATTTGCCACTGGCTTTCCCCTCTCCCCTGGCAGCAAGCAGCTGATCTTGTGCTACTTTCCTTGTCAGGCTTGCTATAAAGGAAAGGCCACATTTATCCTAAGAGCCAAGACTTGCAGCAGTGTGACCTGAAGTAGAGAGCCACTGGGTTGAGGCCCCGTGATGGCAGCTGTCCTCATTAAGCAGGGCATCTGGCCATCTCATGCCTGTGTCCCGGAGGTGGATGAGCTTGAAATCAATTTAGCCTGCTGCATATTTGATTTCCTAGGACCCACTTGCCATGCGAGGAGACATCGTCAGGACTGCAGCAAGGGATCACTATGGTGACCAGACAGTCTGAATCCAGGCAAGACTCCTTCACTGGCCAGGAGCCTGCCAGGTAACTGATGGGCCTCAGCCTTCACCTTGGGAAGGGAGAAACTGAAGCAGAAAGAAAGTAGATGCATCTCAGAAAGAAGCAGTGAGTGGGGTTGGGCTGGAGATTTAGAGACAAAAAAGAGGCAGGAGCAGAGCAGTCAGAAATCCATCAGTAATTCACAGGTCAGGTGTTCTGAGCTCAGAACAGTCTAAGAAAAACTGCCTTTATCTGAAATTGCTTCAGTAAGAGTGATATTGGGGGACTTGCTCAATTCTGGAAGAATTCAGAAAAAAAGCCAACCAGGGAAGGCTCAGGAAAAAAGTTTCAGGAAAATAGTCCAGCTAGCCATGGGAGACCATTGGATGGACCATGTTGTAGCATGTCTACATGCTTAGACAACAGCAGTGGCACTCCTGAAATAGCCCCCAGTTGGTCCTCACCAGATAGCATGTGTCCATGTAAAGGCATTTGAGAGGTTAACCAGGCTCCGTCTGCCTTCTGATGCCATCTGTACTCAGGCTTCAGTAGCTGTACCACCTGAGGGAAATTATTGCACCTTTTCAAGCCTTAGCTACAACTGCGTCTAACATGCTGCAGTAGGTGGCTGCAGGGGCCGCATCAAGCCAGGCAGACTCATGACAGGAATCCACACATCTGGGCCCATTGTTCCGATCCACCAAAATTTTTTTCTTTTTAAAAAATATATCTTATTGATTTTGCTGTTACAGTTGTACCAAGTTTCCCCCTTTGCCATCCTCCACCCAGTAGCCCCCATTCCCTCCAGCGATGTCCTCCTTAGTTCATGTCCGTGTGTCATGCATGTAAATTCTTTGGCTTCTCCATTTCCTTTATTTTTCTTAACATCCCCCTGCCTATTCTGTAACCACCAATGTGTACTTCTTTTTTATTTTTCTTTTCACATCCAGACAATTCACCATTTAATTACTGCCTTCTGTCAGCCTCTCGAATCATATTAATGTAAAGTTTTCTTTTCATTATTGCAGAATGTTTATGTTAATTCATTTGTTTAAAGAATTACTTTTTTAAAAAATTTTATTGTTGTTGTATTACATCCATCCCCTTTTTGCTCCCCTCTGTCCCCCTCCCCACCCACCCATTCCCCCCAAAGTCAATCAAGAATTACTTTTAAAAGTAATATCAATTGCAATGTTATCAAACACATGCACAAATACATTTAAACAAATACATATTTTTACAAACATTTAAAGTACATACTGGATTCTAAAGAGTTAATACAAAAATTTTAAATGTCAATAACATAATTATTACATGTTAAAGGATAATATTTTAGATCTATTGTAGTAAATTAAGCATTTTTCTTTTTTTCTTTAAAATGCTATTTTTGTGAAATATGTCACAGAAATGGCATATTGCAGAACTCACTTTTGTGAAAGCTATCCTAGAGACAGTCCCAAACCCACAGTAAAAGACAAATTTGGTTTCTGAGTCAGATCCCACCTCCTCCAATAATACAACTCAACTCTATTTTAAGCTACTGGAACTACAACAGTATTCTTCTTCTTTTTCTTCTTCTTCTTCTTCTTCTTTTGTAAGATATTGTTACAATATATTATTGTTATAATACATTGTTTTATTTTTTCCCTTTGCCCTTTCCTTCCCTCCCCCATTCCCTCTCCCACAGTCAACCCTCACCTCATTATCCATGTCCATGGGTCTTTCACATTAGCTCCCCAACTAAACCCTTACCCTACTCCCCCACCCCTAGTCACTGTTATTCTACTCCTATTTTTTCCCACGTCTCTGATTTCATACAATGTATTCTTTTCGGAGTTTTGCATCTTAGATAGTAGATTGATTTTTTTTTCCCATAAAGAGGTCATATTTTCCTCAATACCCTCTATTTTTCCTCTACCCATGTTTCACCAGTTGAAGCCTTTGGAAATAATGGCACCTGCAGTGCTCAACTGATCCCCACAGAGTAAAAATTATGATATCTGTTAATTTGAGGTTAAAAAAAAAAAAACCCTAGGATTTTTTTAATAGACATTGCTAGAAATGTCTATTTCCTCTATCTGTTTGAAAGGAGTCTCATCTAACTTAAATACTTATATGAGAATATATATTGCCTATGTACATGAATCACATAGTTTAGAGGTTATCTTCTATCCCAAATTAGCCTTCATTCTCAGCATCTTTTTTAACCTAAAGATTGACTGATTTCCCAACATACCAACTACCAGATGGTTGATATTTAAAACATAAATTGATAATAACCTCTATATATTATACAGCCACAAACAAGCACACATTTTGCAACAGTGAATGAGAAAGATAGCATTTGTTCTATGTAATATACATCCACATTTTCTTACTTTTTTCCCTCAACTGCATTCTATTTTTTTTCTAAGTTACTGCTCCAATCTAAGAAAACTTAGCCTGCAGTAATGCAGATGCAAAACTATACATTATTCAGTCAGATCTACTTATAACAAGATTATTTTAAATCATCCATAAATTAAAGTTGGTTTCTATCCATTTAACTCCCCTATGTCTTTTGATTGGTACCTTTAAACCATTTACACTTAAGGTTATAATTGATGGGTACTTATTTATTATCAATGTTTCCCTTTATACATGTATTCCTCACTGTTTCTCTCTCTGTTTCTTCATCTTCTTAAAACAGACCCTTTAGCATCTCTTGTAATGCTGGTTTGGTGGAGATGTATTCTTTTAGATTTCTTTTGTCTGGGAAATGCCTTATTTCACCTTCATTTTGAATGGGAGCCTTGCTAGGTAGAGTAGTCTTGTTTGTAGGCCTTTGTTTTTCATTGCTTGAAATATTTTTTGTCATTCCCTTCTGGCTTGTAGTGCTTCTGTTGAGAAATCAGCTAATAACCTTATTAGAGCCCTCTTGTATGTTATTAGTTGTTTCTATCTTGCTGCTTTTAGGATTCTCTCCTTGTCTTTTAAATTTATGATTTTAATTATGATGTGTCTTGGAGTGGGCCTATTTGAGTTCATCTTCCTTGGGACCCTCTGTACTTCCTGCACTTGCATGACTTTTTCTCTCCTCAAGTTAGGGAAGTTTTCTGTCATTACTTTTTCAAACAGGTTTTCTATCCCTTGCTCCTTTTCTTTTCCTCTGGTATCCTTATGATATGGATGTTATTACATTTCATGTTGTCCTGCAGCTCTCTTAAAATCTCTTCATTCTTTTTCAGTCTTTTTTCATTCTGTTGCACTGTCTGGGAATTTTTTTCTACATTGACCCCCAACTCACTGATCTGATCCTCTGCTTCCTCTATCCTGCTTTTGATTTTTTTCACTGTGTTCTTCAATTCAGAAATTGTATTCTTCATTTCCTCCTGGCTCTTATTCATTGTTTCTATGTCCTTTTTAATGCTGATGTAGTTCTCAGTAAGTCCCTTGTAGCTTTCCTGGAGTTCTTGGTCATTCCCCTGGAGTTGTTTGTAGTTTTCTTTGAGCTCACTGAGCTCATTGAACTTCTTTATAATCATTCATTTGAATTCTTTGTATGATAGTGTGCTTGCCTCTATTTCATTTCTCACTCTTTCTGGAGATCCCTCCTTTCCTTTTAATGGGGGCTTGTTTCTTTGTCTTCCCATTTTAGGTGGCTCTTCTTGTTTGTTTCTGCTTCTTAGGTTGGTCTGCCCCATCCACCAATATTATTTTTAACAATCCATAATTATTTTCCATAATCATGTGTTCTATAGTTTTTGCTTAAGATAATTACAAATTTTTTAATTTAATTATTCTTCATATTTTTTATTGTGAAGGATGCTACCATTATTTATTTCACTCTTGCATTATAGCTGGACATTAAGTGATTTTCAATGTTTTTGTCTTACTAATGAAGTGCTGTCTTAAGGCTCATTGATTGCCAGGAGGAGAATACCTTCAAGCTAGCTCAAATGATAAGACCTGAGACAGAGCTGGGGCAGGGCTGGGGCAGGGTGTGGGTGGAAAGTAAGATACAGACTACCTCATGGAAATGGAGCTGGTGTGGCTTATAAGGGGAATGGGGAGGTATCTTTTCCTTCTCATTTTCTTATGGATTCTAGGTCTTGGTGCTTTTTTTCTAGCTATCGCCTTTGTTTCTGTCTTTCTGCTCACACATCACACAGGCTAAAAATGGTCTTCACCATGTGATCCTGAGTTGAAACATCCAATCCCACCTTGGAGAGGCTCTTTGCTGTCCATCTCTGAGCCCATTGGCTGAGGCTGGAGGGGGTGATATGGCCTTGGTTTCACCTTCTTGGCAGAGGGAAGATGTGGAAGGGGCCATATCCAGGGCAGATAAGTTGGGCTAAGAGGCAGCTTGACAGGTGTCCAGAGCAGCAGCTGTAAGTATCTGTTCCTGGATGTTTTCTTGCTTCAACTTATTTCCTTAGGCTAAGGTCATAAGAATGCAATTAGGGTCAATATATGTGACAATTTGTTACTTTATTCCAGGTTGCTCAGAACTATTTTTATTGGGGACTGTGGCGTGCCCCGTTGGTGCCAAGTCAGGGAAACCAGATGCCAAAATATAGAGCTGAGCCTCTCTTCCTGTTCCCCTCTGGCAGAGATAAGAACAGGAGGCTGGGCTAAGGGAAGCTAAGACCAACACTGTGATGTGGACTCATGGTCTCAGGGCCTGAGGCCCTGGTGTGGTCTGGCTCCAGGGGAAGGGTAAATGCAAGATGCAATGGAGATCATATACAAGCTTGGTGAGAAAATGAGAATTTGTATAAGAAACAATAGGATAAGGGTTGCAGGAAGACTACACTACATCTGAGGTTGCACTGGCCAGGTGGCTTAGTTGGTTGGGGTGTCACCCCATACACCAAAAGGTTGCAGGTTCAGTTCCCTGTCAGGGCACAAAAGGTGGGGGCAACTGATTGATGTTTCTTACATGCATCTCTCTCTCTGTTTCCCTTCCTCTTTCTCTAAAATTAATAAACATATCTTCAGATAAGGATTTTTGAAAACTTGTACCTGAGAGCTTATTTCCTTAAACTTTATTCTAAATTTTTCACCATTTGGAAATGGCATTTTTACTATGCTTACTAGTCATAATAAAGAGTTCCACACAGGGCAAAAGGAATGTGAGCAGAAAAGCTTGCTCATGTCCATTTGAAGGCTCATGCCCTGGTAGAGTCAAGATATTAGAAGGACAAAGCAATAGTGAGGACAACATCCCTCGCGGAGGAAGCTGTGTTCTGGGTGCAGGTATCGGAGGGGATGGGAATAAAAGACCCCGGCAGAGTGAGGTGCAACCGGAGCACAGGACCTAGAAGTAGACAGAACTTTCCTTTCCCTCTTCCGTGTGCTAGCCCTTCCAGGTTATGGCGCCTCATTGTTTCCCTGCACATATGGGCTTCCAGGCACTTACGCCACCAGGACCCGACACCTGACTCCTTCCTGGAACGTTTCCGTGGAGCTGAGCTCAAGGAAGTGTCCAGCCAAGAAAGGAATGCCCAGGCCAATGTGGGTGGCCAGGAGCCACCAGAGAGAGTGAGAAGGTAAGGAGAATGAACCACCTGCACCAGACAGGCAGCAGGATGCATTGCCTGCTTGTTCCATTGTAAGCAGCTCCTTGAAGAAGGTTTCTGTCTTGGAGGAGCACCCAGTACTCTAACTGTCCCTGCCCAAGTTCAAGAAGTCCTGCAGGAGAAAAAACCCTTTGATCAGAGTCTCCAGCCTCGTGTGTCCCCTGGCCTCACCTTATTCAAAACTCAGCTAGTGTCCCCTGGAACTTGGTGCTCTCTGAAACACATGGGGGTGATCGACTCACCCATCTCTGTCCACTAAGGGACCCTCCTCCTAGACTGCACTGTAACACACCTTGATACAAACCCATCTTGAGACCATGAGCCTCAAGGAGAACCTAAAAAAATGGTACCCGGTTTTATGCATAGGTACACATGCATTTTCTGGGAAGAAGTTAAAGGATGAAGAGAATTTTCAAGGAGAGACATTCATATTCCAGATCAGGTTAAAAACCATGGGGAGGAACACAAAGAAAGGTTAGGGTAGGGAAGTGTTTGCTTTTTTAAAAATTTTATTTTATTTATTATTTCTCAGAGGGGAAGGGAGAGAGGCAGAGAGGGAGAGAGACATCAATGTATGGTTGCCTTTCACCTGCCTCCAGCTATGGACCTGGCTGGAGACCTGGCTTGCAACCTGGTTATGTGCTCTGTCCGGGAATCAAAGAAGTGTTTGCTTTTTTATAGGAGAAGAGTATGCAGAACAAGGGTTTGGACATCTTCTTGCCTGAACCACTGCCCAATGGGGAGCTTGTGGCCAGTGTCATCTGGGGCAGATGTGTAGGGAATACAGGGGCAGGACTGACATCCCCACCACACACCCTATATCCCACACAGCCACTGCCTCTCTCCTCTCTCATTCTTGAGAAGTCTCCCCAGCCTCTGTCTGTGAGGAGACTACTGGGCCACCAGCTGAATCGAGTCACTGAGCAGCAGGGGGTCTCGAGGACCCTAGAGGCAGTTGGAGGGGAGGGCAGGTTAGGGGCGCAGGGGAAGCTCATCAAAAGGTAGGCTCCCTGCTTAGAACCTGCTTTCTGAAAAGAGGGGCTTTCTGAAAAGCCCTTGGGGCTGAAATCTCTAGGTAATGCCAATATTTATAAGATGCAAAGTTGAGGGGCTGACCGATGTGGCTCAGCTCATTGGGTGTCATCCCACAAAGTGAGGGGTTGCCAGTTTGGCTCCTGGTGGGGGAGAGAGTACAGGGCTGGGGGACAGGTGACTGGTGTTTTGGTATTTCTCACATTGATGCCTCTCTCCCTTCATTCCTCTTCTCATGTCTCTCTAGAAAGAAAAAATGGTTGCAAGGTTGAAAATAAATACAGTTGCTGCAGAACAGTCTCTGTAAAACTAACTGCTAGAGAAAATGCCATGTGTTTCTGTGTCAGATGAGAGGTGTTCCACTGTGGGCTTCTGAAATGGGCACAGGGGAGCGAGCCCCATGGGGCAAAGGTCATGAAGCCTCAGAGGAAACAGGATGGTTCTTTCTGAAGCTTCCATTTGCCTTCTAAATGGAAGAAGGTCCAGTAGATGGTCGAATATATGTGCATATTTAATATGAAATATGAGAGTTCAAGGCAATCTCTTGCTGGTGACCACTGTTAGAGACCCCCATTCAGTCTTCTTGTCAAGGAAAGCATGGGGTTGCTGTCTGAGATGCGAAGGCCCCTGGAGTGGCATTCTCAGGCCCCTGTTTTTACTTGAGCTTGGACAGTAAACCCTTGGGCTGCCTGGGAAGGGGACCATGAAGAGCCTGGATGCTGGCCAGGACCTATGCAGGAATATCCCAAGTTCCCAGGGCCAGACATCCCTGACCATGCAGACCCTCCCTGACTGCAAAGTCTGAGTGCTATTTGCTGCTAAGCCAGAAAGATGGGGGTGGAATGGCCGGGGCAGTTAGCAGCTAAGAAAAAAGAAAAGTTGGGGAAAGAGGAGGAGCAAGAGGGAGGAAAAAGAGGTTTGCTAGCAAGCCAACCAGACTCGTTCAATTCTTTTTGGGCAAGCAAAGACTTCTTTGGCTAAATTTATCAAATTATCTTCTCTACAACCTTAGACTAGTAAAGATGAACATTGGACCCTTTGTTGATTTCCCAATGTGCCCAGATGAGGAGAGGGTTGAACCTTATCAGGGCTGGGCTCAACTATATACAAATGCCTGGTCACTTTTGGAAAGGTTCAGAGCGCATAGGTAAATTAGATGGTGCAACATGGTAGCTGATCAATTAGGAAGGCTTCCTGGAGGAGGAAGACTTTGAATTTTTAAAGCAAAATCCTATGGTAAAGCAAAATGTATACAGAGATGGGTCCTTAGTTCAGTGGGCTTGGGCTTGTGGGGTTACCAGTATGGAGGTGTGATAAACACAGGCCACTGTGCCCTGTGGAGTTAAGCATCCACTCTTTCACCATCTCATGGGCAAGTTTTGCTAACTAGCTCTTCAGATGATTGGAACTAATCCATAGTCCTGGGTGAGGAGAGAGAGTCTTGGACAGGGTAAGCAGGACTCCCTAAAATGGCTTTTGTCTGGGCAGCCTTGTCATTGCCGAGGGGCCGTGAGGGTCAGCTGCGATGTTACTGGACACTGACTGCTCTCCAGGTCTCCTATGAGTGTCTGCATGACCACGAGCAGACAAACTAGCTTCCTTACACCAGCTGTGCCAAAGATGTACCCTGGCAGTGACCACTTGGAGATAATACCTTTAACCATAAAGTTCTGTGCAATTAAGCTTCAAATAAATGTTTAGTTGGGTGCAAGACCAGCTGCTCCTTCTACCAGGTTCTCACACCGATCATAGGTGGCAGACCTGGAAGTTTTAAGATAAACATGAGGGCAGGTGGTGGGAGAGGAGAGACTTAACAACTAGGACAGTGCTGACCACCATCTATGTTCGCCCTGCAAATTGAAAGTGACAGCTGTGACTGAATTTTTTGAGAACTGGGTCTGTGCAGACAAGGGTAGCAGGTTGTCTCTGCTCTGACATACCCATTATGGTGTACAAGGTGCTTGACCTGCCTTCCTAGAGTATTCAGAGGGCAGGTGCCACATCAGGTCCCTGTCTGTACCCTCACTGCCATTTCCTCCTAGTTAAACTGAGTGAAATAAAGTGAAATCTGAGCCAGATGCTGGATGGAGTCACATGGTTGATCCCCATTTATTCAGTAGCTTCCATTTAGCCAAGCATTCACCCCCTCATCCCCCATGGTTTTTACCAGATCAAAACAGTCACAAAACATTTAATTCCTAACACCCGCGGTTCTTCAACCTGTATAGAAAGGCCCAGCAGATGGGGCAGGTAGGTGTACTGGAATAACCACTTGGGGCAAATGATCCCCTGATTTGGAAATGAGTCCACATTCCCATACTTCCTTATCTTGGTCTCCCGCAGTGGCTGGCCTGTAGCCAGGAATAATGCCAACACCAGCACCAACTCAGAGAAGGAGTGAGTACCTCTGTTCCCCACAGAGCTCCCACCTGCCCTCCTCCCCATGGGCACCCCACCTTTGTCTCCCCCGGTACATATCCCTATTTCCCACCCTCTCAAAACGCTGCAAGACCATTCTAGAATCCTGTTCCTTTCATTGAATTTCCTGTGGACAAACGGGGAAGGGACATGATCTGTGACTCCTTAGGACAAGTCCTTTTATCTCCTTGTCTCCATTTCTTATCTATAAAGAAGGTTTTGAATGAGATTAATGTTTTCAGCTTTAGCACCCTCTATTGCTGTAACTGTATGTTTGAACATGCAAAACTGGGACTTCTTTTCAGAGCAGTGGGTATTTCCCTTCACAGAACCTCAAGCTCCTGTGTCTTAGAAGCCTATTCAGGCCAATTTGGAGGGTGGAATCAGAGCAGCAGAAAGAGGAAATTTAAATATTTCCAGGGCATAACCTCTGGAAGTGGTGACTTACTGTAATTACTTTAATTACTTTATTTTTTTAAAAAGATTTTATTATTTTTCAGAGAGAGGGGAAGAGAGAGGGGCAGAGAGGGAGAGAAATATCAATGTATGGTTACTGTAATTACTTTCTATCACCAGAAGCTGAGCCTACAAGTAAGTGTGATAATGTGATTATGGCAAGAGCCCAAGGAGGGTGTGTGCATGTGTGGTCATACATGTGTGTTACTGTGTGTGCACCATTCTCCTGCCTTCTTCATGGAATGCCATGATAATAAATAGAGGAAAGTATTTCAGTTGGAGCTTAGAGAAAAATCATCAATATTAGCAAGAAATGGTAATCTCTTGACTTCCAATTGAAAGAGAAATGTACCAAGGCTCTTTCTTGTTATTTACCTTTGTTCCTCAAATACAACTTTTCCCCTTGAACCTTATTTGCATTTTGTTTGCATAAATTTGGACATCAGATCCAGAGATCCAAGTTCCAGCAATCAAGAAAAATGAAATTATTTCAACTACAAAACAATAGCTATTGCAGTATATGCTTGATTTAAAGCCAAACCTGATATTAAACACCTTTGAAACCTGGTATTGAGTTCCACAATCCGGGAAAGGCTTGGGGAACTAGACACCATGGACCAAGGTGCTGGGGGTCTCTAGGCGTCTTTGTCCTGGGACCGGCACGTGGGTGAGGATGGAGGTGAGTGATGTTGGCTGCATTGAGCTCCTGTAAGTCTTTTCGGATGGGCTCAATATGCGTGGGTCATACTGCAGCCAAGGACCAAGGGACAAAATTAGATTGTCCCTAACAGGGCTACCTAGATACAGGGATACAGAAATAATTCTTATGGACAAGCGTCTGCATTCTTCCACCACACTTCTGGCATTTTCCCTGGGTCCTAAGAGTCCTGAATCTCCCTCCCTGGTCAAACTGTTCCAGCTGAAACCAGTATTGTTTGGAAGCTATGGGTATGTAAGTCTTTTGGGTCAGTGCTGTTTTGATTTGGAAATGCAGTTGGATGGCGATGGGTCTTTCCTAGGCCCTCAGCAGGTTGGTAGCCAGAGGAAAGGCCAAATCCTGTAGTCAGAGGGGAAAACTCGGGACGAGGAAACCTGAACCTGGTGCAATTAATACGCCCCGCAAGGCCCAGGATACCCAATAAATTTGTGGATAGCGCCCTCTGCTGGTGCTTTTATGTTAAGACTTCAGTATCAGGAAAGACCACAAAGCATGTCACAGTAGGTAGATGCAAGAGGACAAGAGGATGGGTGACTGTCTTTGCTCTTTTCATTTAACAAGTTTAATAAACTATTCTTATTTAATGTATGTATATATGCATTTTCAAAAATTTGCAAAACACAGAAAAGCAAACACGAGCATATGCCCACAGAAAAGTACACTTCATGCTAACAGTGGAATCCCAGTATCAGAGAAAACTCTTCTTAACATGTTGGCAAAGATACTTCCCAGCTTTTCCTAGGTATAAAAATTGAATGAATAGGTATATATATAGAATGTATATAATGCAAATACTGATTAAGAGCATTTGTGTCCCATGTTGACCACCTACAGTCTTTGTGACCATGGGTAAGTTAACTGGCCATGGATAAGTTACTGTGCATCATCTACCTGACTTGTAAAATAGATATTATAACAGTCTCTTACTTACAGGTTTGTATAAAAACTAAATGTGTTCAAATATGTAAAGTGTTTGGAACAGTGCCTGGTACATAGTCAGTTCTCGACAAATATTGACTAGTATGTTAAGCAGAATAATTACAGATTGCAGCTGGAACTGGGCTTGGGGGTTGGGACCTCAAGGTTGCAGGTCTGCCTAGGCCACCTGTGTGAGCACAGGCAGAAGATGCATTGTTGCTGGCCTGGCTTCTGCAGTTCCTACCAAGCCTGACCCTCCTGACCACCCTACCTCACTCACCTCTCTGCCCCTCCACCACGAAGGGCTGCTTCTTGCCACTGGCCCACCTAGCAGCTGCCTCCAACATGCTGGAACTCACAGACATAAATTCTTCACAGAGTTGCATCCCTGGCATGGGCTCTGTGGGCCCCCTGGGGTGACTCTGCAAGAAGCTTACCCTTGAGTATGAAACTGCAATTACCAGATTGAAAGGAATCATTCCATTATCAATGGTTGATTGTACTGCCCATACAGACACCTGTACTAGGTATGGGGTCGGTGGCTAGCCAACCCTGAAGATATCTGGAGATGGTGAAGAAGCAGGTGCTTATGGTGGCCCAGGACTGCCGATGGAATGTCAACCACCTGAAGAGCAGGCAGGACCAGCTTTGGTTCCTCTCAGGGCTGAGGGAGAATTTGAGAAGTTCATTAGTGATAAGGATGTTTCTGGGATGAATTTTTTTCAAGAATTTATTCAGTGAAGCTCACTCCAAGCTTCTAAAAGCAGCCAGCAACTTAAGGAATAACTCTGATTTGCAGGCAATGATGTTGAGTCTAGTGAACAAGTATGATGATAATGGAGAAGGTGTCACATTGTTTTATCTTTCACATCTGATGAACAAGTTTGAGGACAAGACAGTGGCAAATATATATACATAACAGAAAATGACCAGTGGCAAGATTTAAGAATTTATCCAGGAAAACATGACAGAAGACAGCAAACACTTGATGCAGGACAAAGATTCATTTAGGGCTTACTCTAATGTGGATGATGAAAAGAATGCTGAACATCCAGCTGCTGGGGAAAGAGGGAAACTGGATGGATGCAGGGCACAATATCAAGTTTGCTTTAGCTAGCCAGCAAACCTTCAGCTACGAACTTTTCCAATTTTGGTTGGGAAAGCACTGCCAAAGAGATTCTGTTGTTGCTGTCAGAACTGCAAAAGGAGAGAGCCTGTCATGCAAGAGGAGTTCTCATGTGATGGCAAGGCTCTGGAGAGGTTTCTGCAGGATTACTTTGATGGCAACCTGAAGAGACGCCTGAAGTCTGAGCCTAACCTGTAAAGCAACGGCAGTCCTATAGAAGTAGTGGTAGGTAGAACAAAGGTTCCGTATGATGGGCAGGCCCTAATCTCCACATCCCATGACTATATTACCTTACATGGCAAAAGAAACTTTGCAGATGTGATTACGTTTAAGGACCTGGGGATGACAGATGATCCTGATCCTAGATAATCAGGGTGGGCCCCTTTAATCATAAGTATCCTTCAAAGTACAGAACCTTTCCCAGCTACAGAGAACCAGGGAGATAGCATCTTGCAAAGAACTCAACCTGCTGCTCTGGCTTTGAAAATGGAAGAAGGGCACCATAAACCAATATGCAGCAGCCTCTGTAAGCAGGGAATACCTTCAGTTTACAGCCAGCAACAAAATGAGGATATTGGTCCTACAATCGCAAGGAACTGAATTCTGTCAACAGTCCAAGTGAGCAGGAAACAGATTCTCCCCTGTAGTTTTTAGAAAGGATCACGGCCCTGTGACACCTTGACTTAGGCTTGGTGAGACTCACACCACACTTCTAATGACAGGCCTGCAAGATAACTTTGGGTTGTTTAAAGCCATGAAGTTTGTAGCAATTTGTTCGGACAGCAACGCAAACAGATACAGCTATTGTTATAAACATTTGTGTAGTCTGCTTTGTAACTTTGCTAAACATCAAGACCATTTCCTCATGTCACTGAATATTCTTCAAAGACATTTGAAGAGGCCTCCTTGGATTTCACTGATGACGACTCTCCTTCTGTTGCATGAATAATAGATTGCGCACTATGCCATTTAACTATTGTAAATAATGGTAGTGATTATTCTTTTGTACGCTTGTTTACACACAGCTTTGATTACTTCCCCAGGAAATGCTATGTAAACTGCGTTGATCTTCTTCAATGAGTGTCAAATGAGCAGACCTTTATTTCTCATCCAGTGCCTTCCTCTGGGATGTGGAGTAGGGAATCGGAGGGGCCTAGGATTCTGGCAGGGACCCTTGAGGCAAGCCAGAACCCTTCCCTTCTTCCTTGGTTTCCTCAACTGTTCAAAGGGTGGCAATGCCTGACTTGCAGATGGTTGTACCTATTAACAGATAACCTTTAAAAGTATGCCCAGGCCTTCAAGGACAGCCAATTAAGGAAAGGAAGCAGAGCAAGGCCCTGTGTTAAGCAGATAGCTGCACTCATGGGACCTTCCTGCTGACGGCTGTCCACCCCCAGCCTCAGGCAACCAGAAGAAGCACCACCTGCAGTGAACCATTCTTGCCTGAGGAGAGCATGTTTCAGTCCCACCCCCAGCTTTTTTTTTTTAAGACTTCATTATTTTTAGAGAGAGGGGAAGGGAGAGAGGCAGAGAGGGGGAGAGACATCAATGTATGGCTGCCTTTCACCTGCCTCCAGCTGTGGACCTGGCTGGAGACCTGGCTTGCAACCTCCCAGCTTTCTTGTTAGTTTTTTTACACTGATCTGATGTAGAGATGGATGTTGAAAACAACCAACAGGCCAAACCCTTTCCTTCCAAGACTCTCAGTGACTTTTTCACTCTAAAAGTGGGCATTTGGGTTTATTTCCCATATCCTCAAAATGTCTCCAGTCTTAGCTGTTTGTGACTTCCTAGGAGCTCATGAAAATGGGCTCCACTCATTGGAGTCTATGCCAGCTCTTCTGAGCTATGTGACCTTCTGAGGGGCAGGTCTTTAAGACCCTCCAAAGCTGCACTGTTTGTGGGTGTCTGCATTTACAGAGAGAAGAACACCATTGTGGTGGACCCCTCTAGCAACAAGTACTACCGCTGGCTGACCATCATAGCTCTACCTGTCTTCTACAACTGGTGTCTGCTGGTGTGCAGGTAGGGGCATGGGCAGGGCCTCCACCCAGGATGGGTAACGGGGAGGGACTGCAGTCAGGCATCAAGACAGAACTGTGTCTCACTCAAGAGCCCTGGCCCCTGGTCTCCTCTCAGCCACCATCCAGCTGCTTGTACCTCAGTTTCTCCATGTGTAATTCAGCTCTAGGAGAGCACCATTGGTACTCTGAAGTACTGGTGGGCACCTGTGCTCAGATCAGGCAGCAAGGGTCCTGGCATCTTGCAGCCCTAGTGGAGTTGTAGGAGGAAGATGCAGGGTTGGGGTGGGACATTCCTGAGCAGCCTATGGGACAGGGGTAGGTCAAGGGAGAGGTCCTCTGATTACGAACTGTGGGCTGGGCTTTTTGCTGCTGCTCTCATGAAGGCAGCCATGGCCTTGGGGGTGCTCCTGAGCAGGCGTTCAGGACAGTGTGCAAGTTCCCAGGCAAGCGCACACCTTGGGGATGCAGGGGAGAGCTGTTGCTCTTCTGGGGATAAGCAGAGGCTCAGAAGCTTTCCTGAGTAAGCTGTAGGAAAGAAAGGTGGGTGAGCAGAAAGCCTGCAGGAGAGGAATGTTGGGATGGGTTGGTGGGTGGTTTCTCCTCTGATAGGTAGGCGGGGGTCAGCAGGCATTTCTGAGCAAGGTATAGGGCAAGGATGCAGCGACAAGAGGTTGCATTTTTTAGTGACCCGTGGCTTTGGGGCATCCTTGTTCAAGTCCAGAGATAAGAACACAAAGATGAGGGGGCTCTTGGGGCAGGTTCAGGGGGGATCTGGGGGCAGGAGGGATGAGCAAATGCAGCTACTCTTCTGAGGGGCAGGGGCTTTGGGCTTTTCCTTAGCAGGCATTCGGAGACAGAGCTGTTTCTCTTCTGGGTAAGTAGGAGGGTTTGGGCTTTTCTAACCACATTTCAGGACACAATGAGGGATGAGCCATGCCTCTCTGACAGCTAGTGAGGGGCTGGGGGCTCTTCCTGGCAGGCCTGAGGGACAGGGATGCAGGGCGAGTGGTTGGTCTTCTGAGGGTGGACAGGAGGTGCAGGGGAATGGGGCAGGGGAGCTTTGGGCTATTTCTGAGCAAGACTGCAAAGGAGGTATGACTACCTCTGGAGGGCTTTGGGGCTTTCCTAAATAAGTGGTGGGACAAGGGAGAGATGCTGCTCTGTGATGGTGAGCAGGGGCTTTGGGGCTTTCCGAGCCAGCCTGCGAGGCAAGACTGAAGGAGTGAGTCCTGCTCTCCTGGGGGGCATAGGAGCCACCTACTTATGCCACATAACAGGGATGCAGAGGCCCACGGCTCTCAGATTGTGAGCGGAGTAGTCTCTTGCTCTTCTGAGGGTAAGTGTGGGGTGAAGAGGGGAGAACTCAGGATCTTTACTAGCCTGAGCAAGAGAGACAAGTTGGCAGGTATTGTCTGTATGAGAAATAGTAAACATAAAGACCTAGAAAGAAAATATTTACTAGTTTATTTAGTTATTAATCTCCCAGAATTTCTCATATTTCTGACCCCAGAAAGGGCAAGTCCTCAGCCCCTTCACCTGATACCACCAGAGAGGTCTGGGAAAATTGTCCCTCCTAGAGTCTCAAAACTTCCTGCCAAGGCATTAAGGTCCACTCATTGGAGTCAATGCCAACTCTTCTGAGCTATGTGACCTTAGGACAGAAATGCTCCTCAGAGCCTGGGGTAGTGACGCTGGGGCACAAATCCTGCAGTTAGAGCTGTTCATGGACCAATCATCCCAGTGGCTATAGTGCTGCGCTGGTGCCCAAACAGGGACCCTGCCCCAGACACCCTGCTCCTTGTCATGTTGGTTTAGGGCCTGTTTTGACGAGTTGCAGTCTGAATACCTGATGCTGTGGCTGGTCCTGGACTACTCAGCAGATGTCCTCTATGGCTTGGATGTACTGGTGCGGGCCCGGACAGGTGAGTGTGCCCCTACCTGGGATCCTCTGGGCCAGGCCTCAGGCCCCACATCAGGGGGGGCCCAGGGAGACCAAAGGTATGTTCAGGAAGATCCAGGATGGTAGGGTAAGATTACCTGCCCCTGAGCACTAGAGGCCAAGCAGGCCTGGGAAACTCTTGTAGTGAGGGGGGGCGTTGCTGCCTCAGGCTTCCTCTACAACGACCCCTTGGACAGGGAGGGCCTCCTTCATATTACCATGAAATGAGAAGGCCACCATCATTTCCAAGCTCCCCTCCAGCTCAACACTGCTGGAAACAGGAGACAGCTCAGCCAGTCTTCCCTAGGACAGTCAGAGGACCCAGGACACTTCACTCCATGGCTTTTAATGAAGTGTTAAATATGCAGAACTGAAATCAGAAACAGAGCCTTCCTACAGATCACCTCTGGTTGCAAGTAGGAGCTAAACACCCCTATGCCTCAGCCTTGAAGACTTGCATCTTTGGGGCACCTTTCTAATTTGCACAATCACTTAGGCTAGGAGAGGCCCAGCTTGCAACTTCCAAGATTTTTAAACTAAAAACTGTGCCATAGTCATCAATATAAACACCACTGGATCACAGAAGCAAACTATGAAACCATGTGGTTTCACTGTGTATAGTGTTTCAGCACATTCTATTTCCCCAGTAGAACTCGTGCATGAGGAAGACATGCAGGTATGACTCTCCATCTGGCTGATATAGACACTGAGGCCCAGAGAGGATGAGTGACTGGTCCAAAGTCCATGGTTACTACCCAGAAGCTTCTTGCTTCCACATCAGTGCCCAGCATCATAACAGAAGACCTCATATACACAGCTTGAGGCTTGCACAAGTGACTTAGCCAGTCTTGGGGTCAGCCACACCGTGCTCACATAAGCCTGCCAAGACACAAGAACTGCTGGAGTGACTCAACTCATTGGGCCAACTGTCCCTGTTTCAGTCAAGCTTCAGGAGGAGTGGTTACTCTGCTCAGACATTGATCCCTGCCACCTTCTTGTGCTTTGGTGCTCTCCCTTGCAACATAAGATTCAACAGGGAGCCAGGTGATGAGGGGACAGGTGGACACAAAAGCAATTGGCTGTGGATTCTATTCCAAGGAGAGAGAGAAAAAAAAGAAAACTCTTCAAAATGGAAAGAAGATGTAATAAGGAAGTATCAAGGAGTCTTAAGGCACAAAGGATGCCATGAAATGATCTAGGTTTCTCAATTAACATGGGTACAAGCAACAAATGAAATAAGGAATGGGGGGCTGGGAAGCAGGGTGTCCCTAACATATAATAACATACTTGCTGTCTATTTTTCCCAGGGGCAGCCTTACCTCTGTCTGCCTCAGAGCATAGCCCTGGCCCAGGGGCAGCAGGCCCTGAGCCTGATGCAAGTGCCCCAGGCCTAACTTTAGGGAAAGGCCCAGCACACCATGTTTCTCAGAGCCCTCAGGGTAGTTTGATGTTGCCAAAATCTAAAAAACATTATTATATCACTCTTATTACTCTTTCTACTTTTGTGCATGTTTGAAAATGTTTAAGGAGGAGGAGGAGAGGGGAAGGGGAGAGGAAAATGGAGGAGAGGAGGGGGAAGGAAGAAGGATCAAGAGGATACAAGTCATGTTCAATGGATTGATTTCACCAGTAATCCAGTGGCTATGCCTCATGACTTCCCATGTCCAGACCAGTCTGATTTCTGGGGGGTGGGTTTCAGGCTTCATATGTTTTCAAATCCCCTTGTGCAATGGTCTTGTGCAGCCAGGAAAGAGTACTGCTGTTCTCCTAGACAATGTCTCTAAAAGGCAGGTCATGGATAGGCCGTGACCAGTGCTTTAAAATGTTTCATTAATATTTTCAAATATATACAAAATCAGAGCAAGTAGTATTATGGATCTCCACATATCATCACCCAGCTTCAACAGTTATCAACATTTTGGTAATCTTGTTTCATCTACCTTCCCACCCCTTTTCTTTACTGGAATATTTTAAAGCAAATCCCAGACATCACCATGTATCTCTAACTTGAAAGGACCCGTTAAAAATATTACCATTTATATTTCAAAATTTAATAATCATTTCTAGCTCTAATATCCAATCCACATTCAAATGGACCCAGTTGATCTATATTTTTAATGAAATCAAATGGATTGAACATTATAGACAAGTAAATATCAGAGTGCATTTCCTATAGTAATGGTAAGTATGGTTTTTGAAGTGGTTTCTATTATTTGTGTGTAACTGTATCTCCTGTAATCACATTGTAAAATATCTCTCTGTGGGCCATGGTCAAAACACTCAGCCTCTTTGATGCCCAGGCAACCCCATCTCCTTTTTCAGGCTTCCTCGAGCAAGGCTTGATGGTCAGGGATACCAAGAGGCTGTGGCAGCATTACAGAAAAACCTTGCACTTCAAGCTGGATGTGTTGTCCCTGGTCCCCACAGATCTAGCTTATTTTAAGCTGGGCATAAACTACCCAGAACTGAGGTTCAACCGCCTACTGAAGTTTACCCGGCTCTTCGAATTTTTTGACCGCACAGAGACGAGGACCAACTACCCCAATGTGTTCAGGATTGGGAACTTGGTTTTGTACATCCTCGTCATCATCCACTGGAATGCCTGCATCTACTTTGCCATTTCCAAGTTCATTGGCTTTGGGACAGATTCCTGGGTCTACCCAAACATCTCAAACCCAGAGTATGGGCGCCTCTCCAGGAAATACATTTACAGTCTTTACTGGTCCACCTTGATCCTGACCACCATTGGTGAGACTCCACCTCCTGTGAAAGATGGGGAGTATCTCTTTGTAGTCATTGACTTCCTGGTAGGTGTCCTGATTTTTGCCACCATTGTGGGTAATGTGGGTTCCATGATCTCAAACATGAATGCCTCACGGACTGAGTTCCAGGCCAAGATCGACTCTATTAAGCAGTACATGCAGTTCCGAAAGGTGACCAAGGACTTGGAGACACGGGTCATCCAGTGGTTTGACTACCTGTGGGCCAACCAGAAGACAGTGGATGAGAAGGAGGTGCTCAAGAGCCTCCCACACAAGCTGAAGGCAGAGATCGCCATCAATGTGCACCTGGACACGCTGAAGAAGGTCTGCATCTTTCAGGACTGTGAGGCAGGGCTCCTGGTGGAGCTTGTGCTGAAGCTGCGGCCTGCGGTGTTCAGTCCAGGGGACTACATCTGCAAGAAGGGGGACATTGGGAGGGAGATGTACATCATCAAGGAAGGGAGGCTGGCAGTGGTGGCTGATGATGGGATCACCCAGTTTGTGGTCCTCAGTGAGGGGAGTTACTTTGGGGAGATCAGCATCTTAAACATCAAGGGGAGCAAGACAGGGAACCGCAGGACAGCCAACATTCGGAGCATCGGATACTCAGACCTGTTCTGCCTTTCCAAGGATGACCTGATGGAGGCACTCACTGAATACCCTGATGCCAAGAAGGCCCTGGAGGAGAAAGGACGGCAGATCCTGATGAAGGACAACCTGATTGATGAGGACCTGGCCAAGGCTGGAGCAGACCCCAAGGACATCGAGGAGAAGGTGGAGCACCTGGAGTCCTCCTTGGACACTCTACAGACCAGGTTTGCACGGCTTCTGGCTGAGTACAATGCCAGCCAGATGAAAGTGAAGCAGCGTCTCAGCCAACTAGAAAGCCAGGTGAAGGTCTGTGGGAGCAGCACTCTGCCTGACGGGGAAGCTCTAGAACCAGAAACCAAACTGCAGTGAAAACCAAGACGTTTGTCTTCTGCTTCCCAGAGTCAGCTGTCAGTATGATACTTCATAGCCAGCAAGGCAGGGGACTAGGAAGGGTTGCATTCCAACTCTCCTTGCCCTTTGCAAGCTGTAAGGTCTTGACGGAGAGCCTCATCTGGAAAATGGGATTTGTTATGCCAGCCCAAGGCAAGCGGTAGATTATTATGAGATACACATGGAACACTGCAGGGGCAAGATTTTGTAAAGCCCAAGGTATCCCCGTCCAAGTGTATGAAAGCATGGGAACTGAACTCTTATTTTTTATCCATAAGAAAATTTTAGACTCCTGATCTTCCTTTTGTTGTAACTGAAAGGTGGTTAGTTCCCATTCCTCCTTCTCCTCTGGCACCTCCCTCCACTACCTGCCATAAGGAAGATGTATCAGAGGCTGAAAATGCAGTGCAGTAACTAACTCAAGCAACCTCATGGGAGTTTGAGGCAGTTCGAGACAGATTTTTGAATTTGTCTCCTCCCAGGTTCTTTGGGACTCTGGAAACCCCGACCTTTGGCAGTGCTGTGACAGATACTGGATGAAGCAAGATCACCCTATTTGAGGTCATTCAAGTCTGTGACGCAAATCCAGACACTCTTCCATCCAGTTCCTATGAAACAGGAGTTTGTCTCATGGAAAAGAGTATTTCAGCTGGGGAAGGAGACCTTGCCTACTAACTTGCCAAAAGGATCAAAGACAACCTCTCTCAGCCTTGAGCGGAGGCTCTGGGAAGGCCTGTCCTGGCTGGAGGAGGAGTATGTTCAGGGGAAAGCCTTTCAGGTTGGAGGTTGGAATGGGGTTCTCAGCCACACAAAACTGACAACTGAGACTTTAAGAAGCTGAGATCCTTAGTCCATATCTTTGCAAACTGCCCCTTCACCCCCAAGGAAGCCTTACCCTCCCTTGGAATTACATCTCGAGGCAAAACTCTCAGCTAGCAGAAAGTTTACAGAGTACAAAATGTCGCTTTTAAAAAAATCTAGTAAGTAGAATTTCATGAACATTTTATAAGATATTTATAAATTATAAATGGAATATAATTATATTGCAAATTATAATCTTAATGATCCATCCTTTGCTTAAATATGTATTGTAAATTATCCCAAGAGGAGCCATTCTCCTCATTTAGACAAGCCACATGGGCAAGTTTTCCTTCTTGTGTCCTAAAAATCTCTCTCCTGCCTTCCTTCTCTCTTCTCTTTCTTCTCTTCTTCTCAGACAAAGTGCCCCATTTTGCTTTGGCAACTTTGAAGTCTCTGTGGTCTGATGTATAACATCCATATGCCACATAACTGGGCCCTAATGTAGTTCATACAAAAGGTGCTGCATTATCAAGTATGTATTTTTGATGTTTATGGGTCTCTTTTGGTTTTTATTATGACTCATTT
Organism: Noctilio leporinus; assembly: GCA_004026585.1. NCBI lineage: Eukaryota > Metazoa > Chordata > Mammalia > Chiroptera > Noctilionidae > Noctilio > Noctilio leporinus. The sequence continues at coordinate 30,813 of PVIW01005821.1, read as the reverse complement.
TACCATTTTAATTTTTAAATGAATTTTAAAAGTTTATTAGAAGAAGTTATAGCCCTGGCTGGTGGATCAGGGGAAAAGTGCCAGCCTGAGAACCCAAAGTCACTGGTTTGATTCCCAGTCAGGGCACATAACCAGGTTGCAAGCCAGGTCTCCAGCCAGGTCCGTAGCTGGAGGCAGGTGAAAGGCAACCATACACTGATGTTTCTCTCCTCTTCTGCCTCCTTCCCTTCCCCTCTCTCTAAAGATAATAAATAAAATCTTAAAAAAAAGAAGTTATGATCAAAGCTCATATCATCAGTAAAATGCAACTAGCAATATATTCTCAAAATGCATATATTTTTTTCAAAATGCATATATTTTAAAAACCTTAACTATTAATCATGCCTACATGCATACTTGCATAGGAAAAATAAAGACTTGAATTTAAAAACATTGAGTGACTCCTTCATATTTTTTCAAATTATGTCATAAGGGAAGATTCAGTCAGTCCTGAGGTGTGTTTCTAAGGCCATGGCCTGGCTACCCTAGTTGCTGGTGAAGAGGACAGCTCCCTCCATGCAAGGGCATGTACATAGCCAGGAGCAGGTGAGAAAATGCAACCAAAGCCCAGACATTTGTCACAGTGAAGAAGACAAAGTATTCAGATATATACAAAATGTATCCCAGGTAGGATGCTAAATTTGCTGGTATCCTTTGTCCAGGGGTGTTCAGGCAGTTTGGGAAGGGATGCGTGAACAGACAATAAGTGGAAGAGGCAAGCACAGTCTTAGCTTTTCCACTGTTTATACCTAAGGAGTTTTGGTAGTTAGAGAGTGAGTGGGAAGTTAGGTCTGCTCTTGTCTACTTGGGCAAGTTATTTTATCTCTAGGCCTTACTCCTTTCACCTGAAAAGTAGAAATTATACTGCCCATCTCACAGAGCTGTTGTGAATAAACATTATTTTCAGCTGCCAAGGTAGTTGAGAAGTTGAGTCTCAGGTTCTTGTCAGTACTTCTATTCACTGACTTGGAAACTCAGATAGGGTTTGTTGCCTCTCAGCCACCATGGCTGCCACTGCAGGCCACCATCAGAATTCAGGCTGGGAGATAGCTTCTCATGGAAGTGGTGTGTGTGTGTGTATGTGCGCGTGTGTGTGTGTGTGTGCGTTCATGTGTGTGCCTCAGGGCAGAGTCCCTGAGACAGGAAAGGAAGAAAATGGGTATGGACTGGAGCGGGTTCCCTGGCAGAACCCTGGGGGAGGGGAGAGGTGGTAGGGCCTCGGATGAGGGGCTGGAGCTTTGGCTTTGTGGAACCCAGGCTGGCAAAGATTCCAATGCCTCAAGCTTGGAAAGTCCCAAAGCTCTTAGTTCCAAAGCATAGTCAAGGAACTATGCACAGTTGGACAATAGGTATCTTGGCAGTTACCAGTATAAAGGATGTCTGAAAATATTTGTAACTCAACTGATTTATCAAGCAAGAAGCCTGCCCCACTCCCCTGAAGCACTGGCCCTCAGAGAGACCTGATGCTCTCAGCTCTCAAAGTCAAACAGGGCTAGGGACCTGGCATAGCCTTATCAGGACAACTCTGGTCCATCCCAGACCCTTCTGCCAGCACTTTATCAAATAGAAAGGTGGCCTCCATCTTTTGGTCTCATAGGCATTGGTAATACTCCGAGGAAGGAAAAGTGAGATGCAAACTTCAATGAACAAAATGGAGAATAAAAATGCTTCCAGAAGTGCAGGAAGGGATTTTGTCCAGTAAAGAAGAATATGTCAATCCATTTCACCTGGCAACCCTACCTCTGGTTCCATGTTATAAAAAAGCCCTCACCTAAGGGTATCCAGGGATGGGTACAAATGTTTATTGCAGCATTGCTTTTATTAGGGGGAAAAAAAGAGAAATAACCTAAATATCAGAATGTAAGAACAAGTTGGGATAAATATATAAATATATGTTAGGTATTTCACCAAAGCAAATTTAATAGAGGGGATGAATTGTATGAGTGTTAAAGAGATGAAAGGGCAGAATCAGAGCACTGGGGTTATCTGCAGGAAGCAACTATGGGAGCAGCTGTTGGACCCACAGGCTGGGGGAGGGCAGGGCAGGGGTGCTAGATGGATAGCAACTCAGAGCTGGACCTCAGACCTTTGAGGAAGGGCTCATGCTGGCTGTTACTGGTAAGCTAGGAACTCACAGAACTTTGGCAAAGATGGGACTTTGAATATTATCTGAAGAGGGGCATTGCATAGTGAGATTGTTCCAGAAATGTCTCATAAGAAGTCTGGAACCAACTGCCACTGTCATGATCTTCTGTCACTGCTAGGGTTATATAACCAGGACAGCAGGCAGCCAGGAAAAAGAAAGTCCCTCTCCACTCCCCCTTCCTTTCAATCTTCCTAGTAGAGAGTTCTAGAAAAGCCAAGAACAGGGAGGAGGACTTTGGACTTGACTGACAGTATTGTTTCATTTGTACTTACTTATTCACTGGTGATTTTTAATATTACCTCCATTTGTGTTTTAGGCAGTTGAATTTTATTTCCTGTGCATTATCCATTCTAAGCCTATTTTGTGCTGACTAAACATTCCAGGGAAGCAGGATCACCCCTTGCATAAGGGCTGGGTAAGAAGAGAATTAAGAAGTGTTGTCAAAATCACCCCAAGAAATTTCTTGTGTTACCCTCTGCTTTCAGTCTAGAACTGTTTGTTAGGTCCAGTAGAGCCAGTGTTTCCTTCAGGGGAGCAGGATGCTCACTCTTGGCAGGGGACCAGAGGAAAGAGTTGGCTTATTTTTAGTAACTCAGATCAGGGCTGTCACATATGGTTGCTTTAATTGTGCACTGACCAAAAGAGTCCCTTTGAGAAAAACATTCTGAGAGGACTTCTGGTTAGGGTGGTGGTGACACAGGCAGACAGGGCTCACCTCCATTCATAACCACATCAAAATTACAACTAAAACGTACAAAATTACAACTAGCTATCACTTAGAATCATCAGAAATGGAGTTGAATGGAAGTCTGACTACTACAGAATTAAAGAAACAACATTCATCCAGGCTGGTAGGAGGGGCACAGATGCAGATTAGGCTGGTCCCATATCCACATGTGGTGGATAGAAATTGGGAAGGGATATCTCAGGAGTGAAGAATCTCAGCCCCACACCAGGCCTCCAAGCTCAGGGTTCCAGTGCCAGGAAGATAAGTCCCCGTAACTTCTGGCTGCAAAAACGAGCAGGGATTGAGTTGGTGAAAGAAAGTTCTGGAGTCCCAAGCAATTCCTCTTAAGGAACCCATACATGGACTCACTTATTCAGATGAGTACCAGGATAGCAACTTGAAAAGCACCAGTGGTATACAGGGGGGAACTGTAGTGTCTGGCATCAAGACAAAAGCTGGGAGACAGCTTTTTTTCCAGACAGAAAGATGAGAAGAGGCCATTGTTCCTTTGCTGAGCCCTCCCCCGACAAAACCACAGAACTGACAGGCTGGGGCCATATCTGAGATTCCATCAATCCAGCTAACACTGTTTGACCTGCCCTGGAGATCCCCTGAGACTCCATCCCACCCAATTCATGGGCCAACCCAAGCTGTTAACTATGAATTTTCCATATGAATGGCTGGTCTTGGCTCATGTTTTACAACTTCCTTAATCCTATCAAACAACTAAGAGCCGACCTCAGTAAGTCCTCAGCCCCTATACATTTTGCTAAGTAGCTCCAGACCCAGCATTAGCAGCAGCCAGCCTAGATTCACAGTTTATCTTTCCCTAGGAATCTCCAAGCCCAGCACAAGAAGCAGCATCTCAGATTGCTTTATAGCTCATGCAAGGTGGCCCTGGGCAGAACACAGGTTGGAGCTGACCTTGGCCTGCACCACCTGGGAAACCCCAGAGCCTGCACACTCAGTGAGCAGCTACAGACTATGTCAGAGGACCACTACCCTTCTCCTGCACAGCTGATCCTTCCACAGAGGGTGGATATTGATGGTTAGCAGTTACAGCCAGTCCTTGAAGCTGACTGGCCTAAGTAAATCCCTCCCATTGACCTGCCAATAGCAATCAAGGCTCAACTACAAGAGGAGGGTGTGCTCAGCCCACACAAAGGGCACACCTTGAGTATCCAGCTTGGGTGATGGGGAAGCTGTGCCACTGAACCCTATGGGATGCCTAGACAAGAAGTCATAGCTGCCCTACCTCATACAAAGAAACAAACACAGGGAGGCTGCCAAAATGAGGAAACAAAAAAACATGTCTCAAATGAAAGAACCGATCAAAACTACCAAAAAAGAACTAAACAAAATGGAGATAAGCAATCTATTAGATACAGAGTTCAAAACACTGGTTATAAGGATGCTCAAGAAACTTAGTGAAGCATTAAACAGCATTAAAAAAAAAAAGATCTAGTCAGAAATGAAGGATACACTAATTTAAAGAACAATTTATGGGGAAGCAATAGTACAGTGGATAAAGCCAAGAATCAACTCAATGATTTGAAACACAAGGAAGCAAAAAACAACCAATTAGAACAACAAAAAGAAAAAAGAATCCTAAAAAGCAAGGATAATGTAAGCAGCTTCTGGGACAACTTCAAGTGTTCCAACATTACATCATAAGGGTGCCAGAAGGAGTAAAGAAAGAGCAAGAAATTGGAAATTTACTTGAAAAAATAATGAAAGAAAACTTCCCTAATTTGGTGAAGGAAATAGATATGCAGGTTCAGGAAGCACAGAGAGTCCCAAACAGGATGGATGTAAAGAGGTCTTCTTCAAGACACATCATAATGAAAATGCAAAAGTTTAAAGATAAAGAGAGAATCTACAAAGCAGTGAGAGAAAAGCAGACACCTACAGGGGAGTTCCCATAAGACTGTTGACTGATTTCTCAAAAGAAACTTTGCAGGCTAGAAGGGGTTGACAAGAAATATTCAAAGTCACAAAAAACAGGGACCTACAGCCACCTACAGGACCTAGCAAAGATATATTATTTGGAATCAAAGAGCTTCCCAGTCAAGAAAAATAACTAAAGAATTTATTAATCACAAAGCCATTGTATATAAAGTTTTAAAGGGACTTAAGAAAAAAAAAATCAAAACTATGAACAATAAAATAGCAATAAATACATATATATCAACAATTGAATCTAAAAAACTAACCAAACAAGAACGGAGACAGGCTCATGGATACAGAGAGCATTTTGATAGTTGTTAGATGGGAGGAGAGGTGGTGGAATAGATGAAGAGGTGAGGGAATTAAGAAGTACACATAGGTAGTTATAGAATAGCCATGGGAACCTAAAGTACAGTACAGAAAATTGAGAAGCCAAAGAACTTATATGCATGACCCATATGGACATGAACAATTAATAGTGTGCGAATTGCCTGAGGGCATGGGGGGTGGGGTTGGGTGGAAGGTACCAAAGGGGAAAAATTGGGACAACTGTAATAGCATAATCAATATTTATAATAAAAAAGAAAATATTTAAAGGAAATGAAAATTACATTTAAAAAAGCATTTTGCTTTGTCACCATCAACATTTGTGTTCATTGGACTGAGGGTTTTGTTCTACGTACTAATTAATTGCAGTATAACAATCCTCCAACAGGGGGCGGTAAGTAGTTTATCTGAACAGGCGGCCGTGTATCTTTCCCTTTCACTTAATTATGGAAACATCGGTTTCTAATTAATTTCTGTCTCCCTCTAGAATGCTAAAGCATACATGTAGCAATGACTCACTTCTGAGTTCTTTTATACTTATTTATACACAAAATCAGGTAGATAATATCAGTTGCCAGTGGACAATGTAACTTCTCTTTAAGATTTACAATGTCACAAGAGAAACAGGCAAATGCCTCAATCATTTCTACAGAAAAGAGATAATGGGACACAAGCATTAAAATGTCAGAAAATATCATTCTACAAGTGTGTGTATGTATTTCATAAAAAATCAGTATAGCTTAGTGATTTTGGGTTCCTGTGACTAACAATTCAAACTTTCTATTTTACGTTTGATAATTGGCTTCATATAGTTTTTAAAAATGGCTTTATGTTTGTTATAGTTGTTAATATTGTGAAATTTGAAAATCCATGAACTAAAAACACCGTTTGCCTGGTCCTGGCACGTTGAATGTTATTGCGGTGAACTGCTTGAACTGTGAGATGCTTTTGGAATTCCAGCTCCCTTCGGTAGTGGAAGGGTGTGCAGAGTCTCCCACACTATTCAGATAGCTTTCCTCCTTTCCTGTCTCCCACTTGACCCCAAACTCAGACAATTGAATTTGCAGAAGTCACATGAGCAAATGGTACCACTCCACCATGTTTCTGAATGTTCTGTTGGCTAAGGATACTGTGTTCAGCACTCTGGGACCGATGTGGTTGGTTAATGTTACTGTTAATGGGGTGACATCATGGCTATTGCATCTCTACACCTGGGACAGGGACAGGGGCATGGGGATCGGCAGTTTCCAAGGCCTCTCCCACTCTGTCCTCCTCAGGAGGAAAGAGAACTGTGGCCCTGGTGTTTTGTAGGTAACTCTGGTGGCCACTGGTCCTTTGAGTAAAGTTGCCTTGGCAATTAAAATGGACTCAGTGTTACCCAAGAACATTGAAAACCTGTTCATCATGGAAGGAAACAGGAACTGTAAGAGGTTGGCTCCAAGTTATCAATGGCATGGGTTTTGCAGTTGTTGGCTGGGGTAGGGCTGCCCCCCTATCCCATATTAAAAGCATCATACTATGGACATCAGGCCTCTGTGCCCTCATCCCCTCTAAATGCCATTAGCACCTGCAATGACCTTCACAAGCCAGCACCCTTTCCCAGTGCCCTCTGTGGGGGCGGGGGGCTGGTTGAGAACCACTGAAATTGATTCTAATTTCAGAAATTAATGTGGCTTTTAAAAATTCTTTTGCAGGCACCAGTTCTCTCACTTCTATATTTTAAGTTAGACATATACTGTATTGTAGAGCACAGAGTTCTGTCCTTGTAATTCATTTCATCTTTTACAAGCCACTCAATAATTCAGGTCAAACACATTTAAAATTAATACCATTTTCAACTGAAAACGGTTTTAGAAAAGTTACCCTTAGATGAAGGACCATTTTTGGGAGGTAAAAGGCAAAAATCCACAGGAGGATTCTCTTTTCTTCCACAGTCCCTACCAGGCCAAGCTCTGTTCCACATTGCCCTAATTCACACTTCTGACAGCATTTCTGCATCACCAGTGTGGAGATGTCTATCTTCCTTATAACATGGGTAACCGGGCAGACAGGAACCGAGAGAGCCTGATTGTCAGGAAGAGAAAGATTCTTGCTATCCTGATAGAATTCTGGTTTTATTTTCTAATAGAAACATTGTTATAATACCAGTTAAATATAAATCCACAGGCTCCCTGGAAACTTTGTCCCCATTTGTAACATTGATTCTCTGGGGGAGGGCAGGGGGGAAGGCAACCCTAATTGTAGACAACTTTGGAAACAACATATTCTCTTTTGGAAACTCTTTTCATAGGATTGATTTTTATTTGGGGCAATGACAGACAAGAGGAGCATTGTGAATGACTTCCCTTTTTCTTTTCCATTAGTTGGAGAAAACATTGACTTCTGTGCAGAGATCCATTTTTTTCCCCAGTGTACTCAGGAGCAGCTTACCTCATCTAAAATGAATAAATCATCCTACTTTTATTGGAACCTGGGAATTCCCGTGTTTGTGTGTTCAATTTCTTGGGCTCACAAACACACACCAGCAGGTCCTCTGGTACCTGGAGAGGGTAGCCATCCCTCTGTGTCCCTCTGCCACCTTTACTCTTTCCTCTGCACCTGATAAAAGTTCACACCGAGGTCCAGAAACCCAGCTTCCAATGCATTTCTGGACCTGTTTGTAGCTTAGTCCTGGGGGACAGGGCCTCAGTGCTAGAAACTGAAGTGGCTATGAAATTAAGCTCTAGGTACAGAGTGAAGAGAGGCTGCTGCCTGCATTGCCCTAGGCTTTTGGCCTTCTGGACCCTCACCTTCTCTGTGGATGGAGATGCTCAGCACCTAGTTAGCACCTTTATTCTAGGCTACCAGCACCATTCATTAATCATTCATTCATTCAACTTCCCATATTGCTAGAGCATCAAGTTTAAATGGCTTGAGATGAAGTAGGAGAGACAGTTAATGGCTGGTCACTTTATTTCATGGCCTATCTTCCTTCTACCCTTCTCTCCCTGGTGATCTTTTTGGGGCAGGAAGTTACTTCTCTCATGGTGTTTTCCAGATTCTCCCCATCTTTGGCTTTTGCTAGTTTGAATGATGTAGCTAGGTGTAAATTTCTTTGAGTTTATTCTAGCTGGAATTTATTGAACTTCTTGGGATGTGTAGATTGGTGTTTTTCCACCAATTAAAAAAATCAAATTGGGAAGTTTTTAACCATTACATTTTCAAATATTCTTCCTATATCTTTCTCTCTCTTCTCCTTCTGGAACTCCCATTATGTGTATGTTGATATTCTAAATGGTGTCCCATAGATTTCTAAGGCTCCACTCATATTTTCTGTTTTTCTTTATATCCCTTAATTGACCTGTCTTTAAGTGCTAATTCTTTCTTCTGCCAGCTCAATCCTACTATTATACCCCTCTAACAATGTTTTTCATTTCAGTTACTGTACCTTTAAATTATAGGATTTCAATTTGGTTCTTTTATGTGACTGCTATCTCTTTATGATAACCCTTTTTTTTTGTTGTTCTCACACTTTAATTTTAGGGACATGATTTTGTGTTTGTCTAGTAAGTCCAACATTTTATTTTCTCATGGACATTCTATTGGCCTGTGTTCTTTCCTATTTCTTTATGTGTCTTTAAACATTTTGTTTAAAACAAGACATTTTAAATAGTTAATGTGGCAATTCTGGAAATCATATTTCCCTTCACCCCTGACTTTATTTTTGCTTTCTGTTTATTTAACAACTGTCTTGGAATAATTCTGTAAAGTCTGTATTCTTTGTCATTTCAAGCTACTTAAGTCCTTGCTTGGATGGTTTAAAACAAATATATTCTCAAATGCTGGAACCAACATGCCTCCCTGTCTTTATGAAGAAGCTCTGTGCATATGCTGACTCATGTCTTCAATGCTCAGGCAGGCAATTTACAACTCTGCCTTACCCGTCACTTTTCACTTGCTCAAAGCCTCAGGGTCAGCCAAAAGGGAGAGATTATGTGTATGTTCTTTCAGATTCCCAGAAATATGTCAGGTCTTTCCAAAGCCCTCTTCCCCCCACCCCTATGAACATCAATTCCTTATTATTTCCTTTTAATTTATTTGGTCAGCCTCTTATTAGCTCCAACTGGTGTCACCTCCTTATATAGCTGCAATATTAAACAATTGCTGCTAACTGTTTCACCAAATGCCTTGTGAAGAGGTCATTTGCACAGACTAAGTTCTGAGTCATATCAATTCAAGACAAGCCCCGAAAATGGAGCTCTTTAAGTGAGCTCCCAGGCCAAATAGTCACACATCTCTGGGAAAGGACTTTGGCAGCAGGGCTGTTGATTTTCGAGGCTACATATGTTCTCTAATGAAAGCATATATAATATAAATATATTGTGTTTAATAGTCTAAAAAGAAATTCTTACGTAGGTTAGCTCAAGTCTTCCAAAATTACACTATTCAGCTCCTAATTATCTTATATAGATGATCTAAATCACCTTATTAATTGTATGTAGGATTATCTAGGTCCACATGTTTACCACAATCCCCCAGCTTGTTAAATACAGATTGCTTGCCCTGCTTTCAGTTTCACAGGCTTGGCATGGGGCCTGGGACTTTGCATTTCTAGCAAGTCCTGAGAGGGTGTGATGATTGCTGAGGGTTGGGAGCAGAAATTACATCCCAGGGTGAGAGCTTCTCAAGAGTGGAAATACTTTCTTCTATCATGTTGTGATATTTAGGGAATGCATAGCACCATATTCACCAACACATTTGGTTCCCTTTTCTCTCCATGTTTTCTCTACAGTTGAAGCCCAATTTCTTGTCACACTAAAAATGTGGTTAATCTTTTAAGATTATACAGAATTACACAACAGGCAAGTGACAGATGTTATTAGAAGCCTAGTCCTCATTTAGTGTTTGTTACTATGCTAAATGAATGGATTGTTTAAATTGAACTGATGTTTATTTTCAAATATTTGTGAATTTAAATTTGTTAATTGTTTTTAAAGCAAATGATTTAAAAACTCATCTTGATTAAAGCTAGCATAAAATGTACAGTCTGGCCCTGGCTGGTGGCTCAGTAGATAGGTGCCAGCCTGTGAACCCAAAGGTCACTGATTCAATTCCTAGCCAAGGCACATAACCAGGTTGCAAGCCAGGTCTCCAGCCTGGACCATAGCTGGAAGCAGGTGAAAGGCAACCATACATTGATGTTTCTCTCTCTCTCTCTGCCTCTCTCCCTTCCCTTCTCTCTAAAAATAATAAATACAAAATCTTTAAAAAAGACTTTAAAAAAATGTATGGTCTAAACTTTTCTGAGAACACTTTTGGGAGTGAAACAGGGTCTTCCTAATAGTTCAGCTGGGTAAAAGGCACCAACTGGGGTTGTCCCAAGTAAACCAGGTATATTGGTTACCCTTATGACAGAAAATAAAATAAAAAAAATATTTTTGCAGTTCCACAAGTTTGTTTGATTTTCTGACTTTAATTTTATATTAGGACTAAAGTTCTGACATTATTTTTCCCATTTATCTGAAAAATTAATAAAAAGTGCTTTCTTAATAAATTAATTTCCAGAGAAATAAAGTAAAAAGTTAGAAGAGAAATTAAACATTTAAGTAGTTTTATATTTGCTTATTTTTATTCCAGACTGTTATCTGCATTTGGTTTTTGGTGACATGGGGAGTCTCAGATATAATTCTAAATGAGATCAGAGAATTGTTTAATTTTTATTTCTAATTGGTTAATACCTTTCATTTTAAGGGCAAATTATAAATGTTTCAATACCTGCAGGATGTGAATGTTGAGAAGTGTTCTGGTTTATTGGATTAAAATAGTTCTCATTTAAGAATATTTAAGGAGGTGCGCTCCCCTTTCCTCTCCCTGGGGCCGCCTCCTCTCGCCCCTTAGCGCTATGCGGTCTCTCCGACTGACGACTGTCCCTGTCCGGACATGGCTCGTGGACAGCAGAAGATTCAGTCTCAGCAGAAAAAAAAAAAGCAAGCTGGACAAAAGAAGAAACAAGGGCATGACCAAAAGGCTGCTGCGAAAGCTGCCTTAATATAAACCTGCATTGTCTGTAGGACACAAATGCCAGACCCTAAGACCTTTCAAGCAGCACTTTGAAAGCAAGCACCCTAAGACTCCACTTCCTCCAGAATTGGCTGATGCTCAGGCATAAAGTTGTTTACAGGTGAATTCATGACACCTTTGATTCTTCTACTGCTTCAGACCTTAGGTAACAAACCTGCAGCTGCTTTTCTAACAAACTGTTGATCAGCAAAAATAAAGGGGCTACAGAAACACCCATTTTTATGCTGTTCCCTTGAGGCTTCATGCAAAGACAATTCTGTGTAAATGTACAGTTGACTATAATTTGGAAATCTGAAAATCAGTCCATCCTTGTTAGAAAATTTTTTACAATTGTAATTATATTGATGTTCATATTGTGTAAAATAACTCATTTAATAAAGCAGTACTTTGATTTTACATAAAAAAAGAATATTTAAGGAGAAACATTTTTTCCTGATAAAATTTAAAGACATTAAGATAAAATGTTTATATTCAGTCCTTGCTTGTTTATATTTATCCTTGCTCAAGCAAAGTATGAAGGTTTAAAGTCATATTAAATTAAAAACTTCTTCCAAAATTTCTGGCTATTTTATTTTATTTTCATATACATAAATATAAAATAGAGCTTTGGCTCTGGCTGGTGTGGCTCAGTGGACTGAGTGCCAGCCTGCTAACCAAAGGATTCCCGGTCAGAACTCCTGCCTGGGTTACGGGCCAGGTCCCCAGCTGGGGGCGCACAAGAGGCAACCACACAGGGATGTATCCTCTCTTTTCTCCCTCCCTATCCCTGTCTCTAAAAATAGATAAATAAATCTTTTTTAAAAAATAGAGCTTTAGAGGAGAGGTGTAGAGAATATTTGATGACAGTCTATAAATGCATATTTACACAATGTACCAGCACAATGTCATATCTGGAAGGAACTGTTGTTTCTCTTCATTTTGCTTACCTGCATTTTGGCAGTAACATGTTAATTGTGTGTGTTTCTGGGTTAAATGTTGCGTTTCCTAACTTCTCCCAAGGTACAGGCACCGGGGATGCTGCGCTTATCCTGAGGGCAAACCGCGGAGCGTGTCCCGGGTGACCGCTCTCTTATGGAATCTTCTACCTTGGGGACGCGTCACGGTCTCAGAAATGTCATTACGCTGTGGCGAAATGCCAGGGTCCAGTTAGGTGAAGAGGTGCAAGAACCCCTGCTGGTGATGCAGAGTCCCAGCCGAGAGTGGGGTCTCGCGGGAACCCAGGAGTAGGATTCAGCGGTTGGTTTCGGGGGCGGATCTGGCCGGGCGCATGCGCGACGAGGGGCGGGCCTGGGCGGGGCCGCCGTGGCTTTGGCCTCCCGAGCTGCTGCTGTTGTGCGGGGTTCTGGCTGAGGCGCCGGAGGTTCTTCCGCGGCGCGAGCTGGAGGACCAGCAGCGGCTGGAGTCCGGCGGGCCCTACCGACTTGACGACTCTGCGGCGGCTCTGCAGCTGCGGAGCTCGTGCGCGCGACCCCACGGGCGAACGACGGCGGGACTGCAGGGAGCGGGCACCGCGAGGTCGTGGCGCGCCAGGTAGCGGGGCTGGCGGGGCAGGTGAGCCGGCCGGGCCGGGCCGGGCTGGGGGTGTAGCGACGTAGCGGAGCTGAAAGCTGGGTGCCCCGGGCGGGGCGCTTCGCTCATCGCAGCACCTGGCTTCTGATGAGGACCGCGCCGTGGTTGTCATGGAAATTTGCAGCCTAGCATTGCAGCCCAGGTCTTGTCTTCTGAGACCTGGGCCCAGCGCACCGGCGCATCTCAGCTAGAGGGGAGCGGGACGCTGGGCCAGGCGCCCCGGGCAGGTCGACGCCTGCCTGGTGTATCTCCAGGGCTGTCTGATGACTCCAGATGTTGCAGGCCTCGCCGTTTTTCGGGTGAAAATAAATGTGCGAAATCTGCTTTCCATATTCGAAACTGCCCTTCGCTGCAGGCCTCTTACCCCCGACGGTGTTTCTGGCATTTTGCTTTTTATATTTTGTTTATTCCTGGCTTTGCCAGTCAATGAATGGAGGCCTGAGACATTTGCAGGGAGCTGTGCCGGTCTCTTGTAAAAGCAACCATGAACCCAAACACTCAAAATGTCAAAGGTGAATTTATGTCTTTGTGCGCTCAGCTTTCCCTTCCCCGTGTGGTCTGCCCTTTGAGTTTACATAATGGTGTGTTCCTCCTTCTTGAGTTCGTCTATAAAGACAGATCATGAAAGTATTCCTCTGGGTAGGAAATAAGTGTAGGCAGTGGTAAAGCCTATCTTCTTGTCTTTTGCTTTAATTGTGAATGCGTTCTGTGTTGGGAGGCTGCTTAAGAGGAGTGTTTGGTTTGTCACCTACGCCTAAGTGCATCTGAACCAAGGCGAGGGGTGGGGTGGCAATTTGAAAGCCTGATTTCTCTGCATTCACAATGGATTGTGGGCAAGTCAGTGGGGTGGGGATGGATAGGCCTACTGGGTGTGAATCCTCCATCTGCCACTTACTAACTCTTATTCTAAATTTTCTCATCTCTAAAAGGCGAGAACAGAACCCCGTTGGCTGAATGTTTTGGGATCTATGTGCTCTTGGCATAGAATAGCTGTAGGTCAGCCTAGAATTAAGTAGTTTTTTCTTTGGTTAAAAATAGGCTTTCTTTAAGAGGAATTTTGTCTTTGGACCTAGGCAAGGGCCTTTCTTTGGTGGCGTCCTTTGCAGAAATGTTTACTCCTAGGAGGTTCAATTTATTAGTTTTGTTGAAGAAAGATGAATGATGGTGCCCATATGGGAAGGTCAGTATGGCTCTTCTGTTGGAAGGTGGCTGTCAAAAGACTCTGGGGTGACATTGCATGTGAACAGAGCCCTTCAAGACCTCTTTCCCTGCCCTGCCTTTTAAACACATCTCTGTAGCAATAAGCCAGTTACCAGGATGTTTTGCCCAGAAGACAGAGCTTAAATGAATGGATGTTGGACAGAGTCAAAGAGGAAAAAAAGTGGAATTTCAACTAAGTGACAGAATTAGTCATACTAATTCTATGTAGTAGCTACTTTACTTATCTGTTTTTTATTTAGTTTATGCTGTTTCAGAGTGTTTACCTGCTCATGTGCAAGTTCTGTCTCCCAACTAGACCAAAGTTAAGGGTAGACATAGTTTATCCCATGTTTTGAAAATTGGATATTTTGTCATAAGGCTGTTAAACTGAATATTAGGATAAAAAATCACTTTAAGAAAAGGATGAAATAAAATATTGTACATGAGAGTGTGTGGTAAACTGTAAAGCACCAAAGAGGCAGGATATATGATGACAGAGAGAACTGTTGACCCTGAAAGTCCCTTTAGCTAGCTGCCTTCCTGGGAGCATTCTCCCCAGCCAGCAAGTCTATAAATGCACCAGAGGAACAGAATTGAAAAGGTGCCGGCCTGTGAACCCAAAGGTCTCTGATTCGATTCCCCAGCCAGGGCACATAACCAGGTTGCAAGCCAGGTCTCCAGCCTGCTCTATAGCTGGAGGCAGGTGAAATGCAACCATACATTGATGTCTCTCTCCCTCTCTGCCTCTCTCCCTGCCCTTCTATGTAAAATAATAAATAAAATCTTACAAATAAATAAATAAATAAAACAAAACCCAGGATCTGTGTATGGAATGTTTTCATTGCTACTTGGAATGTCACTGCCTCTAGGCTCTTCCAGTGGGCAAATGGTCTTATTGTAAAAATAAACACTAATGTTCATGATTTTCTTAGATTTGTTTTTAAAAATTTAATGCTGTTTTTGGAGAACTATATGTACTTACGTGAACAATTTGCCTTTTCTCCTGTTTGTATTGCAGACTATGGGTATGCTGTGACTTACTTAACTATTCTTTATTGAGAGGCATTTAGGTTGTTTCCAATATGTGCTTTAAGAGTAGTGGGGAATCTGTGAACCGTATCACTGTTAACACTCACAAATATCTCAGTCTTCTAGATACCTAGAGGTAGAATTTCCGGGTTGATAAATAATTTTAAGTTGATAGTTTTGCCAGATTACTCTTCCACTTGTCA
This sequence comes from Noctilio leporinus, assembly GCA_004026585.1. NCBI lineage: Eukaryota > Metazoa > Chordata > Mammalia > Chiroptera > Noctilionidae > Noctilio > Noctilio leporinus. The sequence continues at coordinate 15,566 of PVIW01005821.1, read as the reverse complement.
CAGGCTTTATCAGTTTGTACTGCTGTTGATGTGTGAAATTGCCTTTTTCACTTTAACTCAGCCAACACCGAAGAGTATAAATCTTGCTAATTTTTGCAAATCTAATGGGTAAACAAGACATTGTTTTAGTTACATTTCCCAACTTATGAAAAATATTGAAAACCTTTTTTTGCTAGTTTATACCTTAGCTTCTGTGAATTAACTATGCACAGCTCTTTGCCCATTTTTTCTTAGTAGGTTGTTTTCTTTATCTTTTTGGATTGTGGAAGTTGCTATAAATTTGGACTTTATTGTAGACAGCCCTAGAAGTCTTCTTTAAGTGTGATGCATTTTTGTTCGAAAGGAGGAGACTTAACATTTTAGAATGTTAGCACATTCTAATGGCACATTTAGAATGTGCCAGTCCCCACATTCTTCATGTGAGGAGGAGGAGATCCTGTAGTGAGGAAGGTAAAGGTGAGGAGTAGTTAAGACACCTACCTAAGGGCAGTTGTGAGAGGTTGGACTGGCATTCAAACCTAGGTCAGTCTGGATTTAGTGCTGTTTACAGGAAATCACATAACTTCTTTCATAGGACTTTAAAATAAATGCTGCTCCCTGACTAGCACAACTCAGTGGGTTGGGCATCGTCCCACAGAGCAAGAGTTTGCTGGATGATTCCCATTCAGGGCACATGCCTGGGTTGCGGGCCAGGTCCTTGGTTGGGGACTGCGAGAGGCAACTGATCCATGTTTCTCTCCCTCACTTTTTCCCTTCCTTACCCTCTTTCTGGAAATACATAAAATCTTTAAAATAAATGCTGTACCTCATGTATCAGTAAAAATCACTTGGAGTCCCCAATGTCAACAATTTTTGTATTCGGTATTTTGATTTATTAGTAAGGAATTTTTCTTTTTTTTAGTCAGTCCTGTTTGTTGAGCATACACATCTTTCAAAATCATTTATTTTAATCCTGAAACTATTGTAGACTCTACAGCTGAGCCTCCTGTGAACCTCCAACTAGCTCTGTGACTTTGAGTAAGTAGCATAATCTTTCTGCATCTTGGTTTCTCATTGCAAAACTAGGCTGATAATGATAGCAGCTCCAGAGACTTGTTAGGGGGTAAAATGAGTTAATACATGTCAAGTGCTTGGAGTGACCCCTGGTGCCTGCTGAGCACTGAGCACATAACATCCGCTGTTATGATGAGTTCACATGTTAGAGCTGGTGCAGGCAATGTGGAGGTTGGAGTTAGATGAGCCTTTTCTCTACAGGTTTAATCTGTTTTTTTTTTTTTTTTTTTTAATTATTTATTTATTTATTTTTAGAGAGTGGGGAAGGGAGGTAGAGAAACATCGATAGGTGCTTCTCATTTGTGCCCTGGGGGGACTGAACCCACAATCCAGGCTTGTGTCCTGAGTGGGAATCAAACATGTGATTTTTCGCTTTGTGGGATGAGGCCCAATCAGCTGAGTCACACCAGTCAAGACTGTGGGAATAATTCCCTAACCACCCTTTTTGCCATAACCTGGTTGAGGAATGGGAAACTAGAGCTCAGGTTGCTGCGTTTGGTCTCTGCACATACCTGCTCATGCCCTGTCTGTGCCTGCCGGCCCAGCTGGTCTCTAGTGTTTGCCTATCGTCCCTAACCTTGGTCAGGTGAGACACTGCAGAATTTTCAATGTGAAGTCTGTTCAGTGAAATTCACCTGACGAATGCTTCAGAAGCAGGGAGCATCCAGTGGGGGTGGGTCATGCTAGGGAGATAAAATGGGGTGTCCATTTTCTGGAATAGGGTCAGGAAGACAGAGGAGTGTCCTCTGGTTCCCAGGAGGAGGGGAGAGGACCACTGGAGAAGGAAAGTGTTCACCTCCTCTATTCCTGGGATTCTGGTTGAGCCCTGCCTTGCAGACATCTATCTGGTTACTCTCCTGGCCAGGAATTCCTGTGTACCCCACCTGTTGCACTTACTAGGTAGGATTCTGAGGCATCTAAAACCCCTGCCTCTGTTCTGCTCCCTGCCCCCACACCTCCACCATAGTCCTCTCAACAGCTGGTATCTGCTGCTGTTATAGGAGCTGTCTGATAAAATTAATTCAGTCTGGGATGTAGAACTCCTTTTCTTCCCTCTTCTGTGTTGCTTGCATTTCACATGGTATATTCTCTTAAGTTGTTAGTTCGAATTTTCAAGAATGATCTAGGTGTACTAAGTTGGGAGGTATGAAAGTAAAACAGTTAGGTGGGTGTTTCAGGGGAACAGAGTCTTTTGGGGAAACAAGGATGCCCAGTTCAAGAGTTTCCCTGGATTATGGGGTGTGCCAGTGGGTCCTTTGGCTGCCAATAAACAGTAAGGATATTTATTATCTCACGGCACTAGAGTTCTGTATTAGCAGTTTCATCAAGGACCTAGATTTATTTTCTCTTTTCAGCCATTACTGCTTCCTCATGATTATGAGATGGTCCTTACGGTCAGTGGGACTGTGTGATGCTTCTTTGCACCTGTTCCCGTCAGTGGCAGGGAAGGAGACATGCCAGCTGGTCCCCTGTCTACCAGCCCTCCCTTTGGCTATGGAGCAGTGAGGGTCATGTGGCCTCTTTGCAGCAAGAACCTGCTGCTGTGAAAATAAGGTTCCTCCAGCTGTGGTTCCCAGGCCTGCAGCTTCAGCCTTACCTGAGACTTAATAGAAATTCAGTCAGGCCCCCCAACCCTGCCCCTCCTGAATTAGGAACTCTCAGGTCGGGCCCAGCAATGATCATCTTTTAACAAGCCCTCTAGGTGATTCTGATGCAAGGTCAAGTTTGAGAATCACCTTAGTCTAATCAAGACCACAGCCTCTCCTCATCTGGAGATGGAACTGGCTTTTTCTCAGTCCAGAGAGGATAGTTCCCAGACTAGGAAGATGGGGGATTGAATGTTGGGTCAGCCACAGTGTGAACTGAGGGTCATGGAAGGTGTTTAAGAAGCCTATGGGCAGCTTTGCTGTCCTTGCAACTGCCTCACTATGCCCCAGTTTATTGGCCTAGCTGTTTCCCAGCTTCCATGCCTGCAGCCTCTTCAGCCCTTCTGAAGGAGACCCACACCCCCCTGCAGATCTGGGTGCTAAAGGAAGCAGCATTGATGACAATCTGGCCTTGACCAGTGGGAAGGGCTGCCATTGAGGATCTGGTCTGGGCTTTATGACACTATTTCTGAAGTGTGTTCGGATGCTTAGAGTTTGCATCATCTGCTGCTCCTTGCTCAATTAGAAAAAAAATTGAGCCATACTTTTAGCAGGGGCTTGAGCAATGTTTAAGGAATTGACCTAGAGGCAGCCTACAGGGCTACTTTCAGTGGCAGTTTGTAGCTCTGTTTATCTTTGTCCAGAATGACTTTGCTCTTGTCCCCTACTGCAAGCATAGCTCCAACTCTATGTTTGGGTGAAGTGAAATAGCCACCTACACCGTGTAATTTGTGAGATCAAAATAGCTCACTGTTACACATTTTTCCTGGAAGTAGTGAGTTGTGGTATTTCTAAATTTTCTTGACTTTCCAAGGCTTCCCGAGTGAGGTTCATCTAAATCCATGAAAATGATGGTTAGGAAGTCTGCTGAGCTGTGCCACATCAGTGCTCATTACTGAGGAAGGATGAGCACCTGAGGAGGAGGTGGCTGGAGGGGCAGTGAGTCCAGAAACAAAATCTACTTGTAGTTAAACATTTTTTTGAGCCCTGGTTGGTGTGGCTCAGTGGATTGAGCATCAGCCTACGAATGGAAAGGTCACTGGTTCGATTCTCGGTTAGGGCACCATGCCTGAATTACGGGGCCAGGTCTCTGGTTGGGTGCATGCAAGAGGCAACCAGTCAGTGTTTCTCTCACATGCTGATATTTCTCTCCATCTCTTTTCCCTTCCTCCCCTCTCTTTAAAATTGAATAATTTTTTTTAAATCTTAAAATTATTTTTAAAATAAAGTAGAAAATATCCAAGTATATTTTTTGTAGGAAAGGTAAACATTTTTTGATAAAACATGTTGTTACTTGCATGTAATGTATATTTGGGTATTGTCACCATGTGAATGTTTCCTACTGTATGTTTTGGTAAAAATGTGCTCAAACCCAAGTGTTGAGCACAGGGAGGAGTGGGCCACAGGGAGTCTTTTCCTGGGGAGGGGGCCTATAACTCACCATTGGTGGAGAACCACTCATTTAAAATGAGGGGGGCCTTTAGCAGTGTGGGCCAGAAGGAGTGGAGCTGGAGCCCACAAGAACAGCAGAAAGGTCTAAATTTTGCTTTTGCTCTGTTTTATCCTTTGTGATGTTTGACCACCTGGGCTAAGTCCTCCTGGTGATGTTGGGGGTCCTTAGCATGGCCACTCTTGAGAGATGGGGAGGCAGTGTCAGGGAGTGTGTCAGTTTGTCAAGGTTTAAAATTTATTTATCTATTTATTAAAGGTTTTATTATTTCCAGAAGAGGGGAAGGGAGAGAGGCAGAGAGGGAGGGAAACATCAATGTATGGTTGCCTTTCACCTGCCTCCAGCTACAGACCTGGCTGGAGACCTGGCTTGCAACCTGGTTATGTGCCCTGGCTGGGGAATCGAACCAGCGACCTCTGGGTTCGCAGGCCAGT
>PVIW01005821.1:0-10883 GCA_004026585.1 Noctilio leporinus | reverse complement strand
CAAGGTTTAAAATTTAACCCTGGATCCCAGACCCATCTTCCCACCAGGATGCATCAGCATACCTTCTTTACCTATGGGGGGGGGGCGGGGGGGGCAAGATAGACATCTGGCCCCACTGAAACCACTGCTGTCTGTGACTCCCTGCTGCAATCCTTTGTGGTTTAACAGTGACAGGACAACCCCAAGTCATTTTGGCTGCCTTTGGGATGGGTGTAATGTACACTCCTTAATGCTGTTACGAGTCTGATTTGTGTCACAAAGTGTATGCAGTCATGTCTTCAGGGGCATCTGTCGTTTTTGAGGGGGCAAGTTGGATGCAGGAAGAAAAAGTGTGGTTATGAACCAAACTCAACTTTCTCATCTGTGAAGTGGGGGAGTGCCTGGCTCACAATGGGTTGTGCTGATTAAATAATACAAGCAAGAGAGATCTTTGCCTGCAAGGCTCTGGGCCAGTGCAGGTATGAAGATTCTGTCTTGCAAGAGACCCTTGAGTCTCTCCTGACTTCTCAGCCCTGACAACTCCGTTTTTCCTAGAGTGCCCCTACTTTTTTTCTTTTAAACCCTTACTCAAGGACTTTTTTTGTTGTTGTTGCATTTTAGAGAGAGAGAGGAAGGGAGAGAGGAACATTGATACAAGAGAGAAACATCTATAGATTGCCTCCTGTATGTGCCCAGATCGGGGATCACATGCAGCTGAACTGAGGATAGTATGTGCCCAGACCAAAGACAGAATCTGGAACCTGGGTATGTGCCCTGACCAGGAATTGAACCTACAGCCTTTCAGTTATGGGATGACTCTCCAATCAACTAAGCCACATTGGCCAAGGCATGGAGTGCCCCTATTTTAAAAAATATATATTCAGAAGACTGGGGTACATCCCATCTCTGACTCCTGCCCAGGGCACCTCTGAGGGGAAATGTTGCAGAAGAAGGAGCTCTGAGAGTCAGGGGAGCACCAACTTCGCTAGAGGACTAGGATGTGGGCAAAGTGGAAAGGGTGAAGTAGGCGGGGCTTGGCTCCTAAGACTCTTAGTCAAGTGGTCTGTAAGCCAGCTAAGTCTTCTACTGACACTTTTGTTTTTTAAGCACATAAAAACTTGTGATTGTGTACAGTGGAATGTTGAGTTTTTCACATTTCCTCTTCATTGCTTTGACTGATAACCCAATGATCACATTCCATAATTGGGTGATAATCAGATGGACAGTAAAATGGAATTAAGATGGTATTATGTACTAAGAAATGTCAAGGCTACCCCATAATCTTCCAAACATTGTTCCTTCCCTGGCTTTAAAGAAGAGAGAAAGGTGGGTGAATGGATTGGCTTTAGGGAAACACCCTGCTGGTGGACAGTGCTCATTTGCCTCAAGTGGAAGAAAAGGGCAGACTGAGATTTTTACCCCAACTTGTGATTTAGTAAAGTCATGCCCGAACCTTACCTACTCTTTCACTTAATAAAGGCGAGTCCCTTCATTTCTTCTTACCTTGTCCCCACCCCGTATCTAACACCAAAGTGAAGTTGTGATAGTGCTAAGAGTTGGTGGATGAAGGTGTATGTGTGTGTGTGTGTGTGTGTTTTCTTTTTTTTAAGTATATTTTATTGATAATGCTGTTACAGTTGTCCTAAATTCTTTTCCCATTGTTCTCCTCCACCCAGGATCCCCATTTCCTCCCTCAATCCCATGCCCCTTAGTTCATGTCTGTGGGTTGTGCATGTAAGTTCTCTGATTTCACCCTTCCCTCTATTCTTTTTAACTTCTCCCTATCTATCTTGTACCCACCAACTAGGTTTCCTATTCCCTGTACCATTTCCCCATTTTCCCTTCTTCTCCCTCCCAGCTGATAATCTTCCCAGTGATCTCCGTACCCATGCTTCTGGTCCTAATATGGTTGTTTGCTTATTTTATTTTTTATGTTCTGTTATTGATAATTGTGAGTTTGTTATCTTTTTTAATGTTCATAATTTTAATCATTTTTTCTTAAACATGTCCCTTTAACATTTCATATAATAATGACTTGGTGACAATGAACTCCTTTAGCTTTACTTTGTCTGGGAAGCACTTTATCTGCCCTTGCAATGACAGCTTTGCTGGATAGAGTAATCTAGGTTGTAGGTCTGTACTTTTCACCACTTTGAATGCTTCTTGCCAGCCCCTTTTGCCTACAAAGTTTCTTTAGAGACAACTAATAGTCCTAGAAATCAATTCATAGTCCTATAGGAACCCCTGTGTAGGTAACTCTCTTCTCTTGTGGCTTTTAAGAGTCTCTCTTTATCTTTAACCTTTGGCATTTTAATCATGATGTGTCATGGTGTGGTCCTCTTTTGGTCTAGCTTGTTTGGGACCCTCTGTGCTTCCTGGACTTGCATGTCTATTTCCTCTCCAAATTAGGGAGTTTTTCCTTCATTAGTTTTTCAAGTAAGTTTTCAGTTTCTTCTTCTTTTTCTTCTCCTCCTCCTCCTTCTCCTTCTCCTTCCTTCCTCTTATTCTTCTTCTTCCTTCTTCTTCTTCCTCTACAATTCAGATGTTGGTATATTTAAATTTGTCCCAGTAGTTCTTAAGCCTCTCATCTTCTTCTTCTTCTTTTTTTCCTTCAATTCTTGCTTTCTCTTTCTGAACTGGTTGACTGTTTATTTCTTCCTTATGTTCCAAATCAATGATTTGAACCCCAGTTTCCTTCCCTTCACCATTGGTTTCTTGTGGATTTTCCTTCATTTCACTTAGCATAGCCTTTACTTCTTCCCTCTGCCTTTGTCCTATCTGTCAAGTCTGTGAGCATCTTTATCACCAGTGTTTTAAATTGTGTGTGTTAGGTTGGCTCTTCCTTCATCACTTAGTTTGCCAGTTGGGACTTTGATCTGTTCTTTTTTTTTTGAGCCATAGTTCTCTGTCTCTTCAACTTAACAGGCTCCTGTGTTTTCCTCTGTGTCTTAGGTAGAGCTGTGACACATATTGGGTATTTGTCTTTATAGGCAACTTATTTTAACACATTGTGGCACTGTATGTGGGGGAGGGGTTTCAGAAGGAACAATGCTGCTTATTCAGCACTTGACCCTTTTCCAGGCACTTATCCTGCTTTTTATATGGAACTGGTGTCTCTCTAGCTATTTCCCTGGGGGTCTGCAGATGTTTTAGGACAAATGAACTCTGCTGAGAGACTGGCACTTTCTTCCTCCATCCCAACCCCCACTGGTTTTCACAGTTAAAAAGCAATGTGGCCTTATTTCCCCACTTCCTAGTGTTGGAACTGTGACCCTCAAGGTTTGGTCTGGTGCCAGAAGCACTCAGCAGGTGTCCCTACTGTGACTGCGCTTTCTGCTGGTTGGCTACAGTCGCCGTCTCGCCACAGCTGCCATGCTGCCAAACTGTGTCCTCCCTGTCCTGGCTCTACTCCTCTTACCTGTCTGAATCAGTATTTCTTCTTTATATCTTTGTTGAACTTTCATACAGCTTGATTTTGGGGAATTTTTGGTTGTCTCTAGTTTTGAGGTAAATGTATCCTTCTTGCTTGTTGAGAGAGATGCAGCATGTCTACCTATGCCTCTATCTTGGAATCCCTGTGTTTTTCTTTTGTTTGTTTGTTTTTTAAAATTTCTTTCGTTATAGTTGTTCTGTTTTATCCCCCTGCACCCCCCTGCCCTCTCAACTCCCATCCCTCTCTCACCATCAATCCCTGCCCTGTTGTCCATGTCCTTGCGTCCTTTAGATTAGTTCCTTGACTACACCCTTCCCCTTTTTTTCCCCTCTTCTCCCCCTTTCCCCTCCCCTCTGATTACTATTAGTCTGTTTCTCGTTTCCATGCTTATGGTTCTATTTTGTTCATTTGTTTTGTTCATTAGGTTCCTGTATTAGGAGAGATCATATGGTTTTTGTCTTTCACTGCCTGGATTATTTCACTTAGCATAATGGTCTTCAGTTCCATCCATGTTGCATATTATGGATGCAAGAAAGAAGGAGTTCTTTCTTTATGCTGCATAGTATTCCATTATGTAAATGTACCGCAGTTTTTGATCCACTTATTTATTGATGGGTACTTAGGTTGTTTCCAGCACTTGGCTATTGTAAATAGCACTGCTATGAACATAGGGGTACATAGGTTCTTCTGAATTGGTGTTTCAGGGTTCTTCAGGTATAATTCTAGCAGTGGAATCACTGGATCAAAAGGCAGTTCCATTTTTAGCTTTTTTGAGGAAATTCCATACTGTTTTCTACAGTGGTTGCATCAGTCTGCGTTCCTACCAACAGTGCACCAGGGTTTCCTTTTCCTCACATCCTCGACAACACTTGTTGTTTGTTGATTTGTTAATGATGGCTATTCTGACAGGTGTGAGGTAGTATCTCATTGTAGTTATAATTTGCATCTCTCTGATGGCTAGTGATGTTGAGCATCCTTTCATATACCTATGGACCCTCTGTACGTCCTCCTTGGAGAAGTGTCTCTTCAGGTTCTTTGTGCATTTTTAAATTGGATTGTCTCTCTTCCTGGTGTTGAGTTGTATAAGTTCTTCATGTATTTTGGAGGTCAAAACCTTAGGGTTGTGTGTTCTCGATGTAGTTGGCCTTGGAGTGAGGCACACACATACAGTGTCTATTTAGGGAAGTTCTGCTTTAGCCTGCGGCCATGGGAATCAAACTGCTGCCGCTTTAGTCTTTCACTTTCACTCCCCTCTGCAGTGATTCAGCAATAGCTTTCTAGAGTAGAGAAAGTCGGTGTCAGGGACCTTCGGGGACCCTGGATATGTCCATGGAGTTGAAAGCTGCATATATATCATGAAATCAGACTCTTTCTGGTCCAGATAGAGCATCTGGTGCCTTTTCCTGGGTCCACTCTGGGGTCTCTTCCCACATCCCCCCTTTGGAGGCCCTTTGTATGTAATTCTCCAGTACAACTATAGGTTTTACGTTGAAGTCCAAATCAGTTCCCCATGCACCGATGGGGAACTGATACTTTCCCCTGATAATTTATGCATAGTTGTCATCTGGTTCAGGTCTGGAATCTCTTCCTGGCAGCTTGACCTTCTTCCCTTGCTTCCTCACTTAGCCTGTCTTTGACATTTATTTATTTATTTTTGGTAAGTCCTTCCGAAGAAGAGGGATCAAAGAAGGCGACAGAGTAGAGAGCAGTGCTGATGGCGTTCTTGAGTACCAGAGCAGCTGGAGGACAGCATAGGGAGCACGAGATATCTGCAGGTCCCTAAGAATTGGAGCAGTCAGCATCTGGACTCAGGGGTGCACAGCCTAGAGGCTGCAGAGACCTATAGGAGAGCAGGTGAGACAGTGCCAAACTGGTCGGCGGGCTGAGGTCAGCTCTGGGCAATGGTGGCTCTACCCAAAGGGGCGTCTTTAACTGAAGCCAGCTCCAGGCTCCCTGGAGACTAGAAATCTGAGCAGTGAAGTGTGGACAGTGAGGGCAGACGCCAGAGGGAACAAGGAATTGAACTCCTGCAGGGGAGGGACTGTGTGAGAGCCTTGCTCAGGAGACAGAGAGAGGAAGTTCCTCACTGGGCCAGAGGCGGAGGAGAAGAGACCTGCGGGGAGCAGGGGCAGGGGAGCGGGGAAGGGCACCTGCTGGAGTGGCGAGAGGGCCGAAAACGGTGCTGTTGCGCCACTGGGTAAAGAGCTGCTTGAAGCCCCCACGCACCCACACTGGCCCGCAGGCTCCCACAGAAACTCCAAACAGTGAGCCAGGAACTTGTAGCTGGGGCAACTGGCGTGCCCATTGCAGGCGACAAAGGCTGTGCTACAGACGCTCTGGGGAGCTGGGCACGCATCACAGGTAATGTGAAGGACTCCTTGGAGAGCTGGACTGCCTGGAGGGTTGGCCCTCGCCCGGGGAAGCAGGGCACTGTTGGCGGATGGGGGTTGCCTCCTCTGGGAGATGTGGGGGCAGGGCCAGTCATCACAGGAGCCAGCGAGGTGGCAGGCTGCCCTGCAGGGGAGCCAGGTGCCCATTGCAGGTAGGAACCTCCTCCAGAAGCTGGAGAGGGAGGAACAGCTATAGACATCACAGAAGCACCCCACTGGACTTCAAACAGAAGCAGAAAAGGGAGGGTTCAAGAACACCAGCAGCCCTGAAACCCAGCTAGGCTACTGGAGGCCCAGCCTACCTGGGGGCTGACACTCAGAATCAGCCCTGACTGTGAGAATCATAGGTCCTACCACTCCAAGACCACACAGCTAGACTGTAGACTGCAGAGACCTGACCAAGAAAAAGAGGCAGACTCAGGAAATGGATCCTGCTAATCTCAAGCACCTGAGTTACACCAAGAGCTACATGAACTATTAATCCCTAATGAGCAGCTCAAAAACGGTGTATGAGAATGGATAGAAGGAGTGGTTTGCAATCAGCCAGCTGGAAGGAAAGGAGCAACATACACAACCAATCCAGAATGCAATCAGCCAGCTTGAAGGAAAGGAGCAACATACACAACCAATCCAGAATACAACCAGACAGCCCAAGGTAACGACGTAAAGGCCACCCCAAGAGCAACAAGTGGAAAAACTCTAGGAGACTGCAACACTGAACTCCACTTATCTCCTAACACAGAAAGGTGCTCAACAAAGGCAAGGAAGCAAAGCAGATTAATCCAAGGGGGGAAAAAAAAGAAAGAAAGAAAGGAAAAAGAAAAACAAGCAACAACAGACACCCAAAATGGGGAAAATAAGAATCAGTCCATCACCAAAAGGAAAGGAAGAATCCCCAGAAAGACCACCAAATGAAACAGAAGCACATGATATATCAGATAAGGAATTCAAAAGGATGATGATAAAGAAGCTCAATGACCACACCCAGCTCAAAGAAAACTATAAACAACTCCAGGAAAGTTACAAGGAATTTACTGAGAGCTACACCAGCATCAAAAAGGACTTAGAAACCATCAGTTAGAGCCAGGAAGAAATGAAGAATACAATTTCTGAATTGAGGAATACAATAGAAGGAATCAACAGTAGGCTAGAGGAAGCAGAGGATTGAATCAGTAAGATGGAGGACAACGTAGACAAATACTCCAAGACAGTACAAGAGAATGAAAAAAATGCTGAACAAGATTGAAGGGGGTTTAAGAGACCTGCAGGACAACATGAAATGTAGTAACATCTGTATCATAGGGATACCAGAAGGAGAAGAGAAACAAGGAATGGAAAACCTATTCAAAAAAGTAATGATAGAAAATTTCCCTAACATGATGAGTGAAAACATTACTCAAGTTTAGGAAGCACAGAGGGTACCAATGAAGACCAACCCAAATAGACCAACTCCAAGGCACATTATAATTAAAATGGCAAGTTTCAAAGACAAAGAGAGAATCCTAAAAGCATCAAGAGAGAAACGACAAATAACATATAAGGGGGCTCCAATAAGGCTATCAAATTCAACGGAAACAATTCAAGCCAGAAGAGAATGGCAAAAAGTATTTCAAGTAATGGTAAACAAAGGCCTGCAACCAAGAATACTCTACCCAGCGAGGCTGTCATTCAAGAGGAGAAATAAGGAGTTTCCCAGATAAAAGAAGACTGAAAGAATACATCTCTACCAAACCAGCATTGCAAGAAATGCTAAAGGGTCTGCTTCAAAAATAAATAAGTAAATAAAATGAAGAAACAAGAGAAAGCTAAAGAGGAATAGAGGTATAAAGTAAGAAAATGGCAATGAATAAGTATCGATCAGTAATAACCTTAAATGTAAATGGATTAAATGCGCTAATCAAAAGGCATAGGGTATCCGAATAGATAAGAAAACTTGACCCACGTATATACTGTCTTCAAGAGACCCACTTCAGAACGAAAGATCGGCACAGATTGGGAGTGAAGGGATGGAAAAATATTTATCAAGCAAATGGACATAAAAAAAGGCTGGAGTAGCAATACTGATTTCAGACAAAATAGATTTTACAATGAAGGCCATAAAAAGAGATAAAGAAGGACATTTCATAATACTTAAGGGAACAATCATTCAAGAAGAAATAACTCTGGTAAACCTATACACACCCATTGTAGGAGCTCCGAAATCTATAAGGAAAATCTTGGAGCTCTTCAAGAAAGATATAGACAGCAACACACTAATAGTAGGGAATTTTAATACCCCACTATCAACAATGGACAGATCTTCCAAACAAAAAATCCCCAAAGATGTTGTGGTATTGAACAACACTCTAGAGGAAATGGACCTAACTGATGTACACAGAGTCTTTTACCCCAAAGAAGCAAGATACACATTCTTTTCCAATGCACATGGATCATTCTCCAAGATAGACCACATGGTATGTCACAAGACAAGCCTCCACAAATACAGGAAAATTGAAATCATACCAAGCATCTTCTCAGATCACAATGGCTTGAAACTAGAAACCAATCTCAAGGGAAAAAAACAAAAATACTCTAACTCATGGAGACTGAATAACATGCTTTTAAGCAATGAATGGGTTAACAGTGAGATCAAAGAGGATATCAAAAAGTTCCTGGAAACAAATGACAATGAACACACAACAGCCCAAAACCTATGGGACACAGCAAAGGCAGTGCTCAGAGGGAAATTTATAGCAATACAGGCCTTCCAAAAAAGGTTACAAGAAGTTTATAAAAACAAATTAACCATAAAGTTGCAAGAACTAGAGGAGCAACAACAAACAAAGCCCAGAGCAAGTAGAAGGAAGGAAATCATCAAGATCAGAGCAGAACTAAATAACTCAGAGATTCAAATTACAATTCGAAGAATCAACAAGTCCAGGAGCTGGTTCTCTGAAGAATAAACAAAATTGACAAGCCTTTATCCAGACTCATCAAGAAAAAGAGAGAGAAGACCCAAATAAACAGAATCAGAACTGACAGAGGAGGAATCACAACTGATACTTCAGAAATACAAAAGATTGTAAGAAATTACTACAAACAACTATATGATGAGAAATATGGCAACCTGGATGAAATGGACACATTTCTGGAAAGGTATAATCTACCAAAACTGAACCCAGAAGAAGCAGAAAGCCCGAATAGGCCAATAACAACTAGTGAAATTGAAGAAGTAATCCAAAAATCTCCCAAAGCACAAGAGCCCTGGACCGGATGGATACACAGGTGAAGTTTAAGAAACATTTAAAGAGGAACTAACTCCTATCTTTCTCAACCTGTACCAAAAAATACAGGAAGAGGGAAGACTCCCAAACTCTTTCTATAAGGCCAATCCTATTCTAATCCCAAAACCAGGTCAAGACACAACTAAGAAAGAAAACTACAGGCTAATATCTCTGATGAACGTAGATGCTAAAATTCTCAACAAAATATTGGCCAACCTGATTCAGCAGTACATTACAAAGGTCATACACCAGGATCAGGTGGGTTTCATCCCAGGGATGCAAGCATGGTACAACATTCGTAAATCAATAAATGTAATATAGCACATCAACAAGTCGAAAGACAAAAACCATACGATCCTATCAACAGATGCTGGAAAAGCATTTGATAAAGTACAGCAACCACTTATGATAAAATCCCTCAGCAAAATGGGAATAGAGGGAGCATACCTTAACATCATAAAAGCCATATATGAGAAACCTGAAGCCAACATCATATTTAGCGGACAAAAACTAAAAGCTTTCCCCCTAAGATCAGGAACGAGACAAGGCTGTCCATTTTCTCAACTTCTCTTCAACATTGTCTTGGAAGTTCTAGCCGAAGCCATCAGAGAAGAAAAAGGAATCAAAGGTATCCAAATTGGAAAGGAGGAAGTCAAACTGTCATTATTAGGAAGTCAAACTGTCATTATTTGCAGATGATATGATAGTGTACATATAAAACCTGATAGGCTCCACCAAAAACTTACTCAACCTAATAAGCAAAATAGCTGGGTATAAAGTCAATATCTAGAAATCAAAAGCATTTTTGTATGCCAATAATGAAACATCAGAAATACAAGCGAAAAAACAAATCCCATTTACCATCGCAACAAGAAAAATAAAGGACCTAGGAATAAACTTAACTAAAGAGGTAAAAGACCTGTACTCAGAAAACTGCAGAACAATGAAGAAAGAAATCAAGGAAGATACAAATAAATGGAAGCATATACCATGTTCATGGATGGAAAGAATTAACATCATTAAAATGTCCATACTACCCAAAGCAATCTACAGATTCAATGCAATTCCAATTAAAATACCAATGGCTGACTTCACAGAAATAGAAAAAATACTTCAAAAATTTATATGGAGCCAAAATGCCCACGAATTTCCATAGCAATCTTGAGAAAGAGGAACAAGGTAGGAGGAATCACAGTACTGGACTTCAAACAATGCTATAGGCTACTGTCATCAAAACTATCTGGTACTGGCATAAGAATAGACATCTAGATCAATGGAACAGAATTGAGAGCCCAGAAATAAATCCAGGACTCCATGGTCAACTAATATTTGACAAAGGGGGAAGGAACATAAAATGTAGTAAAAACAGTCTCTTCAACAAGTGGTGTTGGGAGAACTGGACATCAACATGCAAAAAGATAAAACTAGACCACCAACTTACACCATACACCAGAATAAACTCAAGATGGATAAAGGATTTAAACATAAGCAGTGCCACCATAAAGGTCCTGGAGAAAAATATAGGCAGTAAACTTTTTGATATCCTATGCAGAAATATATTTACTGATACTTCACCAAGGGCAAAGGAAATAAAAGAACAAATCAACAAATAGGACTACATCAAATTGAAAAGTTTCTGTTCAGCTAAAGAAAATATCAGCAAAATTCAAAGGGAACCAACTGTATGGGAAAACATAATTGCCAATGATACCTCAGACAAGGGTCTGATCTCCAAAATATATAAAGAACTAATGCAACTCAACACCAGGGAGACAGACAGCCCAATTCAAAAATGGGCAAAGGACCTGAACAGACAAC